>KZ345166.1:134382-163218 GCA_002352805.1 Teladorsagia circumcincta
TTTGAGAGTATTCAATTTGGGTCTATTCCAGTTGGGGGGGGGCATCGTGATGAAGTTTCTCTAGAAAGCTACGGCAACTGCGAGGCCAGGGGGAATGAAGGTAGTTTAGGGGGTGGGGGTGAGGGCAGTCACTTGGCATGCGTGTGAAACTAGAATGTTTTACAGAAGAACGCCGAGAAGCTGCATAATGATGCCCCCCTAACTGGAATAGACCCTTGAATTTTCCTCTTTCACAAGCCCTGTGCAAAAGCCCTGTAGAGAACTTCTATTAACGGCAGAAAATATTCTGAGACTGGGTCAACCGTCCTCCCGACCGAGACGAGCGAGGGGGGAGGTCAACCGTGTGTTGCGCAGTTCTCACGAGACGGTGTGTTTTGTGTTGACCAAAGTAAATCGAAAATGAGTTCGCATTTTCAAAAAGTTGAACGGGTCGTGGTGGCGGGAGAGGGGATTGTGCTCGTTGTGATTGAGGTTTTTGACAATTTTGGTAAAATTTTCGTGAAAGAACGTAGAAGGAAGAAGCCAGAAAGTGGAAAACTTGAAGGAAATTTTGCAGGAATCCATTTCTTCAGACATATTCACACCACCCACCCACCCCCCCCCCCATCCTCCAAGTGGGCTGAGTGGGGCTGTGGACCTAGAATCAAATTCTGTAGAAACAACCGTGATGGCGAGAATTGTGGTCGGGAACAGGGCAAAGTGGCTCGTATTGCGAGACTTCCCTAGGGCATATGCTTGTGGTGAGGGGTCGTATCGAGACCCTGCTGAAGGATCTTCAAATCCGCGCAAAGCATGGTTTACCGTAGGGTCGTACTCATTGATCTCGGAGTACGGGCTTGATTCCCAAATCGCCAACATATCAAGTCTGAAGCAGCTTTGAAAATCTGTACGAATATAATTGAAGAGGTGAGGTGGGACTCAAATTAGGTGTGGCTCGTGGATGAGTATTCGCCGGTGCATTTCGTTCTCCTACTGAAATCCACTTTTCATTTCCTAACCGGATCGGGTGAAATAAATTTCTTCTTCCACGCCGTGAAGCAGATGAACTGGCGGAGATAATCAACAAAATACAAAAAATTAGTTGGAAAGGGGGGGGGTAAGCCAATAATTTTGCCTCATTTCCTGACCGTCGCCAAGCTATCTCCCTATAGCCCTTGTTGGGACCCTCGCAAAGCACGGAAGGAGAGGAAGCTCTTTATCAAATTGAAAGCTTGTCAAATGAAGGCTTCGTTAAACTTCTGAGAAGGCGAGCAATTCAAAATGTATGTAAGACCAAACAACAAAGATTTCATCTAGCATCTCGTTAGACAAACGAATACACGGCGCAAATTAGCCAATTGATCTCAAAACCCCAAGGCAGGAAAGTATAATGTCATTATCAAGGGATGATAGGAGGAACTGATAGGAGGGATGACACACAATTGAGTTGCACTTTGCCTTGCCGACATCCTGCATAGAACAAGTAAGCGCTGATAGCGTGAAGCCGGCTCGATTTCTCAAATTAAGCTCGCGCTATCGAGGTGAAGAAAATCAGAGAAAGGAGTGTCCTCGTTGAGGTCGTCGACACGTATGTCAGCGGGTACATGTGTGTGTGTGTATATGTCTGAGGATAGTTATATTAGTGAAGGTGTAGAGGGTGTTAGACGTGGAGAGGAAACGAGGGATTTCCCTATGGTTGCCATGTGACGGCCGCTTATCTGGCAGGCGATAGCAAACCCTCGCCGCGCTACTGACTGCACACACGCACCTCAACGACGACGACACGACGATTGGTTAGCAACGACGCGTTCCTGAAATGTGGATAATCACGCTATCATCGCCGTCAGCTGGTCTTCTGAAAAATTGCACCCTGCGGAACATCTCTCGTACCCTGAGGTACCATGGAAGACCTCAAGGATGAAACACTCGGTGCTGATCAGCACTTATTTGGGGCACGTCTCCTTGCCTATGCTCGAAGTCGTAGCAACGCCCTTGCAAGCCCTAGCCGATGTACAACGTACTGATTTACCTTCCCAGACGAGCTCGGCACTGACTTTGTTGGTTAAGAAGGGTCGATTGATCTGGATGGCATTCATTCTGAAAGAACTTCCAGGGAACAACCATTTCGTCTTTCATCGGAACACCACATCTTAACACATTGGCGACAGTGAGACGCGGTTGCGCGTCTCATCCTTGTCATCTGTTTTTCAAACGCACGCGCAGCTTGTTTCAAAGTTTTGCATTTATCTGTAGATCGTACGTTAAGCTCACTATGAACGGCGTGGTCCATGGAATGGATGGATAGCTTGAACAGAGCTGCTAAACCTGCTCGTTTCGAGAGACTTCAGAGCTTAGGAGGGACAGAGTTGGCGACGCTGTGCACAGTTTCAATGCGCCCTTTGAGGAAGATAGTGTGAACGCGTACATTCCTTTTTTCTTGCATTTCAAGTGGCTTTTGTCACTCTCCACCTCCCTAGACTGACCATAGTTCCTTTGGTTTGATTTTGGTTTGTCCCAATTCTTGGTGCTCATGTTATTACTATCTCGCAAGAGGGAGAAAAACAGGCTATGAGCACTTTCGCCGACTCACCCTTCCTCCCACTGTACCCTTGTTTCGTTGTTTTCAGTGTTGAAATCCGAAAAACGCACCTTGTTGGATCAGAGATTGCGCCCGCCAAACTGCTCATGTCCCACCTGGCCAAAAAATGCGCGCTGTCGTCAATGTGTTAATTAAGCTGGGCTTGAGATGACAAATCATTTGTCGTCGACCAAACCCTTGAGAATGCACAAAAAATGTAACCTTTTGTGGAGAATCATAGAAGTTTTCCAATGGATGTTGGGCCGAAACAAGTACTCGTAGCATAGTTGAAACCTCATTTCAAGAGTTCTTGCCAAGAAACTTCTGACGATATCAGAAACAATTCAACTAATTCATTGCATGCTTTTCAATTGTATATTTATTTTTTCAATACACTCAAGAGTGTGCACAATCAAGGGAGAGGTACCAATTAGGCAAAACACTTGAACGATAAAAGGGCCACACGTGGGCTCATCATTTGTACTAAAAAACGGACAACAAATAAGCGGTGGCTACAAAAAGAATTTATGCTCTTGACGCACATAAGCTGCTTCTACTCTCACACGTTGCCGTGTTCCATAGAAAGGTATTGGGGAGATATTTCTTAAATGTCCCTTCACAAGCAGATGCAAGCCCGTAGTCGCTGTCTCCGTTGTCTTCAAATGAGGACACCGTTTACAACTGCCGTCGAGCTCAAGGGGGTCTTCTGTAATTGCTCCATCCTGGAGCAGCTACGCAATTTCTCCAACCGCTTACTCTATGGATAGCTTTTCTTGAGACAGTAGGTCTAATTGTGCGAAACCGCTTTTGACCAGCTTTTCAAATAGCTTCGTAATCGTCCACGCTCCGATGGTCACATTTGGCTAGAACCGTGCGCAAGGTTTCCACGGAAATTTTTCTAATGTCGTCGGTGCAGAAGTCTACTATGATTGATTATTGATTGTTTGATAGAATGGAATGTGCTCTTCAATTTCCAGTTGGGAGCATTCAGTGTGAATTTGAAAAAGTGTGATTAATCCGTTTTGAAAGTGGGCTGAAATGTCTCTTTTCTTGGCCATCCCTGTATATTGAACAAATTGTGCTCTCATAGCTTGGTTTATGACTTTGGAGATCTTTCAGCTAACCGGCACTCATGAAAATGGCTGCAGTTTGACAGTATTTTGAGTTCCAATGGAATAATAGCAAATTTGCTCTGGAAGAAGCATTGGTTTAACTCGGTCAATGGGAGATTTCTGTGCACACAAAACGCATTTGTGGATTATGGATCAGAAGAAATTCCACTTGGTGGTAGCCAATCTTAAAATCTTGGGACCGTGGACCTTACTCCCAAGACCTACGTTGAGCTACACCACAATATCATACCGTCTAACCTTTCTCGACCACCTTCCTTCGCTCCTCACCTACCATGGTCAACAAGATGATTGACCGGCCTGACAGTGCAATATAGCTCAACTTTTTTCTCATTTCCGAACACACAAAAATCAAAACAAAGAACACGCAAAAGCTCATCTGGATCAGTGGGTCCAAACTCTTCTGATTATTGGTTGTTATCAGCCAAGTCTTGCTCCTGCCACGGTTTATTTGATCTTATCGAAAGATGAGCAAACGTTTAGAGATGCTTCTGCTCAAGAATTTACAATGTTATTTGGAAGGATATTTAGAACCTAGTTTGTCCTGCATTCTCCATCTATGCAAAGTGGGCCTGGGCCTTGTGAACCAAAATTTAGAGGCAGAGTTTCTTACAAAAAGGTAGCCCACTAGAAATCAAGGTAGAGGTGGTCATTGGCCAGGTAGGAAGTAAACCCATGAAAAACGGCGCAGAGCCCCCAGAAATGGGACCCTTCTGCGCGTTGATTTATGCGTTAGGCGTCTCTCATCGCGACTGACCTCACAACCCCGGTGCCCTCTCTGCAAGGCGGTAGAGCCAGACGGCGAGAGAGTGGGCGTGCCACGGTGCTACCGGAGTGGGAGTGGCCATGCTCGATTGCAGGTGGCATATCCTTCCTTATCCTTTTGCGTGTCAGTCTCTCTCAGAGGTTTCGCCTGTCCTTCCGCTGAATAGGTTTTCCCTTCTTTGACCTCCTACCTCATCGTGGCATCCTCCTTTGATAGGCGCAAAAAGTGGTGAGACTGTGGAAAGAGGTTTTGGAAGATCCATTGCAGAAGCTATTATCAGGAAGGGGTCCTCTTCCAATGAACTGTTCATTGTAGTTGCAGAAGAAATGCATGTGGTGAATATGAGCGCTGGTTTTAAGCATTGTGCTAGTTTGAAGGGGGTTTCCCACAGTGAAATCACAAACTCCATGAGAGGAGTGGAAAAACCGACCGGGTATCAACACTATATTCGTCTCCGATCTCCTGCGATCTCAGGACCACGCTGTTACGAACTTATCTTCGATCATCGTGCCCGGCTCATCCAAAGAAGCCCTCCAGAAGCGGTTAAATCTTCCTGACCACTCTTTTCAGAATCAGAAATTCATCATTGCCTTCCTAGAGCAGCATACTAGGAGCCACTGGACCTGCCCAGCAGTTGGTGCTTCCAAGCAGGTATGCAGGGGTGGCCAAAAAAAAGAGACACTTTGCTCTTTGCTCATATCAGCAAGCTTCTACTCGCACACGTTGCCGTGGTCAATGGAACTCTATTGAGAGAATATTAGTGAAATGTCCCTCCACACGCAGGTGCGAGCCCGAATTCGCTGCCCTTGTCGTCTCCAGAATATGACGCCGTCTCCAACTGCCTTCGAGCTCGAGGCGGTCTTCCGTAATTGCTCCATCCTAAAGCAGCCACACAATTTCTTCAGTCTATGAATAGCTTTCTAGACACACTAGGTCGGAACTGTATAAAATCCCTTTCAGCCAGAGTCTCAGATAAGGTGTTATTGGTCCACGCTTCGTTGAGAACCACGTTGAGCTCAAACCGTGCATCGGATTTCATGGCAAATTTTTCTGATGTCGTCGGTGCAGAGGGCAGTTGTCAAGTTTTCTGATGGAGTGGAACGTGGTCTTTGATACGCAGTAGAGCGCATTCGGTTTAAATTTGGGGAAGTTTAATTAATGGCGTTTTGAAAGTGAAGTGGAGTGTCTCCTTTTTTGGGCACCCTGTAGTAGTCGCTCGGTCGTCGACTGCTTTGAGAAGGCATTGACGTCGATTTGCTCTTGCAGTAGGAAGTGTTTTTCTTTCTTGGCTAAACAAGCCACCTCATCTCCCGAATATTAGTCTACTACGTCTTCCGGTCGACGCGTTGTTGACAGAGAATTTGATGCAAGTAAATCAATCATCAGAATATGAGTCTGGCGAGCAAGTGTTTTTCATGAACGAACAGAAGGTTGCCGTGAGACTATGGAGGTTAACGACGGGCTCATTCACATCTTCTTCAAAGGGTTCTTGATAGATGACCGTGAGGAAGAAAAAGAGGGCGAACATCCCATCAGAAAATGCCTTCCAGGAAGGATAGGCATTTGATCGTTTGATCATGTACTCTTGGTGCACATGTGTATCACAAGAGGCCACTAGTTTCTGGGAATGGCACCACTTTGGTGCGACTGCGCCCAAACAGGGACCTAAAAGCTCACACCAAGATCAAGTGGGTTCTACTTGTAAATGAAAACAGACATGAGGAATGAACCGTCAATCTAGGAGAAAAGAAAACGAGACCGCTGTAAACCTTCAAAACACAAGCCTCCTATTATGCACTCTGTGGAGGACCATAGGTGTCAAGAAGCGATATAAGAGGTAGCGGGGAGCAGGAAGAAGAGGAATATGGGACGAGAGATCCTAGCAGTATAGTGATACAACCAGATGAGATACCGCCACAGTGGGCTGCAAGGATCCGCGGGGCGTACGAGGGTGCATGTCCTGAGCCAGTAGTGTTTGGTGACGCGTATAAAAGATGCCCCAGGATCACATTGGTGTGTTCCTTGCACACGTACGAATGTATTGGTGCGAAATGGGCCGGCAGTATAGAAGAAAGAAAAAGAGTTTGTTCAGAACGCTCAGGTTGAAGGCTCGCCCACCTTAGTAATTCGCTGTGTTAAGGCAAGGTCGACGAACTACTTGTACTCGGTCCTTTAAAGCGCCTCAATTTGATGCTCATACCTGCGCTCTCCGTAGATCCCTCCTCTCTCCAAGGCTTAGTCCCTGGCCTCACCCGTTTCATAATCGTCTGCTCTCTCCGCCATTCGTGGCAGAACCTGCGAAAGTCCAAGTAGTCCGTAAACCCCAAGGCAACGAGAGACTAAGCGCGGGAAGGAGGGTATGAGATGAGAAAGATCAACAAAGGAAAGGGTGCCAGACAACAGTCTCATAAAAGAAAAATGTGCAGCTTCAGCAGCTTAAAGGCAAGATTCGGGATTAGACTGATAAGGTAGTTCCACTCCAATGTGGAAGTAAGGATAGGAGGTGGACCACCAGTGGAGAAAGAAGGAAAAAAATCGTGAAATACATTGGAAATATGAGTTTTTCGCCCTGCTTTGCGGAGAAGTTCAAAAGAGATGAGAGATAATGTGAGCGCGGAGAGCGATAGAGATTCTCGAGTGGAGAGAGCATAGCAGACCAACGCGGCGACGCAGACAAGAAATCGATCGGTGGGCGGACCATGTTAGAATCTGTTAGAAGGTGGTGGAGTCTGTTAGAAGTCCCTAGCGCCTAGCGTCTTAGTGACGCTTTTCGATGTACGAAAGTGGCGCACCCTCTGCAGTAGAGGACCACACACCTCTTTCTAGGGGAGCAACTACTTCAGTGAGGCCAAGCCCGGAGCTTGCCTTTAAGGCCTTAGCGCTCGCGTTAGGTGATTTCCCCGCGCCCTTGTCGAGCACTTCCAAGCCGTAAAAATGGCACAACCTCTGTGCTTGTGCGGACTGCGGCCTTATTCACAGAACGGATTGCTCCAGTTAACTAATCAGATTGGAGTGTGTCCCTGAGCATGAAATAAGGCGATGAGATTTGTGGCGTATTTCAGTTCTTGCCCTTCATGCTCTACCTGCTCAAGTCTACCAAAATAGCGGGGCATGACGTGTGATCGATTTTGATGATTTTTTTACCTACAATACAAAGACTAAGCAGCATCTCTACATCCTGTGCTGTTTTAATCCTAACGTACAAAATGAGAAGGTGAAACGGAGATCGTAAATTTCACATTGAATCCTGGCCAAAGGATAGCTCCAAAATCGTTGGTCATGGTTCGTTTGGCACTAATTGGAGCTCATGGAAACTTCAAGTACGCCCGAATAATTGAGGAGCTTCGATCCGAGGATTTCGCAGTAGTTTCCTCAGAGTTTCGAATGTTGCGCATTTTGAATAGTAACATCACTCTTTGGCATTTGGCTAATGGTTTGACGTCGGACAAACTTACCTTCCTTCGACACCACGGGATGAATTCGGCAACAGTGAATCTGCGCTGCAGTCTAAAGAGTCAATTTCGTTTGCGAGGAGTGCTCCGCTACGTTCAAGGAGAATCCCACGCTAGGGACGAAGGCCGACGAAGGGGAAAACTCTCCTAATGGGGATACAGGCGGCCCCTGAAGGTGCGGACCGAAACTTTCAGGGGTCCGCACCTTCCGGGGGTCCGCCTATATTCTCATTAGGTAAGCTGAGAGCAATTCGCACTACAAGACATGTCCCCAGCCGTCTAGCATGGTCCTTACCGCGCCGCTGTTGGCGCGCTATCGGCGCGGTACGCCCCTTCCACTGTCTGAGTCGCAAGCCGTTCGGCAGAGGGAGCATAGTGTTGGACAGGGCAGTACTTATAGAAGTCGCATTAATGCGGGAATCAACGGGCGAAGAAGGGGTCCCATTTCTCGGGTTCGAAGCCGTTTTTCTTGGTTTTTCTTCTTTCGTGCATTAATGAACATCTCTAATTCATTTTTCAAAGGACTGCTCTTTCATCGTGAAATTCGCCTTCGAAGCTCGAGCTGGCTATTCGCCAACACCAGCATGTTCTTCAAAACATCTCTGATGTAGAGTTCTTCGCTGATGAAGACGTTTTTTTGAAAAAAATGATCGCTGTTCGTCAGGGAGCAGAGGCTTCAAGAAAAACGATCTACGGTATTGAAGGACCCTACCAAAAACCCTTCAAAAATCAGTTCACGATGAAAAGACAGCACAGTAGAGACCAAGGTGGAGGTAGTCATTGAGTGGTGCAGGGATGGAGAAAGAGCCATGGAATACGGCATGGAACCAGAGAAATGAGACACTGCATTGCTCTTGATTTCCGCACTGATACGGTTCTCATCGCTGATGTCCTCTTCAACGCTAACGCTCTCTCCGATGAACAGCTTGAAGCAGAGAGCGAGAGGGTGAGCGAGCAGCGACCGGCGCGAGTATGACCTACCTAGACCGCAGGGTGTACTCGAAATGCGAAACGCGCGAATCTTTGCAAAATAAAAGGGTTGGCTGGTTTGGGGGCGAAAGTCGATCCGCAAGTGTATCCCACATTGTGCGTGTGGCAAGTTGCATCCCATCACATTACAGAATTTTCGCCTACTTGAAGGTGGAAAAAAATAATGCTAAGTTAATGAACATTAAAGGGAGTGAACTGAGCCAGCAAGCATTCAAAATCTTACACTATTTCCCATCGGACATATGGAGTGCCACAGATAACTCGATATCAATGCCGAGCACTTTTTGCAACTACAAACCTTATTACTTGTAATCTGATATCGCGTACGAGGTTTCCAAGGAACGGCGCTAATTGGGAATGGGTCAATTTCCACAGACAGTTTTTTCCTTTTTAAGCAGCTGTCCTATCTACACACGATTAGATCTTTTCTCGTGTACTTGTTCACTACGCGTGGATCGTTGAGACAAGGAAGTGCAAAAATAGTCTTCCAAACGCCTACAGCGTTTGAGGCGTTCCCTATAGAAACCATCACCTTAGCGACGATTTTTCCATGAGTATTCAGGACACGCGCAAGAGAAACTTAAAACTCGTCATATTAGCCACACCCGTGCGGAGGAGGAACCCACGCGACAGAGGACCATTGAAACACTACCCACCAATCGTCCAAAGTGGACGACCTTCCAGGCTTTTCCGTGGGCCCTTTGATCCATTCACAATTAAGACTCATTGCTGCCTATAGGCGCTCCAAGAGAAAGTAAGGAAGGAGTGAAAGCTGTAACTTGACATCCCCTCCAGAAGGTGAAAAGTCCCTCATGATTTGTGGCTACATGAACACGAGGGAAGTTCTTAGAAGGCAGATTAGAAGGCAAAACTAATGTCTCGAGGTATAAAAAATCAGAACAAATAAAAAGCGATTTACATGGAATTTTTTGAGAGAGAACGAGAGTGAAACGAACGACGAGTGCTCTGTGGAGAACACTTCGCTATCAACTCGTATAGAGTTACTAGAGGCACTAACAGGAAACAAGTGTGGCACCTGGACAACCTGAAGCCAAATCACTCAACTCCAGCTGACATGCTCCAAATTGTGTAGGGTGGAGGCGAGATTGCCTATGACAATTGAATGCCCGTTGAACAAATAACCCATGCCCAGCAATATCAAAAGTGCACCATGGCCAAGTTCGAATAGGCTTCGTGCCTTGAACGGAAAGCTTCATTTTCGGCTATACAAGCATCGCTTTTTTGGTACAATCGACTCATTCACTACAACGTGATTCCCTGGTAAACCATACTCCAAGATGGACGAGAGATGCTGGTTTTGTCTAATTTATTTTAGTGTTCCAAATCAGGCCGTATTTATCATCATTATCAGTACAAGAAACAATGACTTTCTTGATTTCTGTGGAATTTTTGAAGTGCATTTGACTATAAAATTAGGAAAAATAATGCCGCAATGCAGTCGTCAGTGGGTTAATTGCGCCTTACATCGAAATAGCCAACTTCTCTACAAAAAGCAGTTATTCGGGCATGAAAGCAATACGAAGTGAACCTGCATAGCGAAAAAAAAAAAAGACGGTTCTGTAGAATTAAGACCGTAGATTAGCAGTTTGTAGCGAAACTCATTAAGATGAATAACCAAAACTAAGAATCACATTTTGACTGCTTTAATCCGCTGTTTGGTCAGAACCAGAAGTGAAGTGAAGTGAGTTACGCACGCCAAGTCCGTTCGCTTGGTTTTGATCCTACACGGATCAACGGCTTAAAAAAATTCCGAAGTTCCAAATAATCCAATTCTCAAAAAAGCCTACCGAAAAATACTGTGGAATCCGATTGTTTGAAGATCATGCTGGTATTCTCACCAGTGCCTTCGGTAAAATCTGCACATTACTAGATTTTCTTCTCACAGGTGATATACCAGAAGTGTAGTATGTTTTTTTCACAATTAGATGATCTAATTCAGGTGCGCCATGCACACGATCATCTTTTTGTCTGCGTGTTTGGGCTACACTAAATCTCGAAAACCCTACGCAAAGGGATGAGGGTATCTGATCTCTACAAACACGGCACCACCCGCGGTGGTCTTCAAGAACTACGCTCCGTTGAACATGTACTAAGGGGGAGACCGTATATGGGCTGCTGAATGGCAAAAGAGCGAAGAAGGGGCTTGCATTTGTGGATGTTGATAGGCGGGAGGTGTGGAAGAGCGGTTTTGACGTTTTTTCGGAAATTATGGGAAAAGTTTCAAAATATAGAGAAATTTTATGAAACAAGCGCGGCTAGAGAAAGTTAGAGAATTAGCCGTTTCATGAGACATATGAGATAATCGCTCCTTCCCACCGCGCGCTTCCGCTCAACGGCCAATATAGCCATGGTGGCGAGGGTGGTGAAGATGGTAAGGAGATGGTATTCGTGGGTGGCCCCGCCCCCGCCGCAAACGATGGCGAGGGGTCGTATTAGGACCCCCTTGAGGAAGGAAAAAGTCGCAGAAAAGTTGAAAAATTACCCACGCTAGGGATCACCTTGAGATGTGTGTGCTAGAAGTGATCTTATCGGATTCGCGACCCTTGAGACTTGATCAAATAAAAAATGGATTCGTAGTGGATCCAGGTGGCTGGATGGGGACGAAATGTTTACTCAGGAGAATATCCGACATGAGAGATCCCCCTTTTCGTTCTCATCTCTGATTCACTTGGGACGGTGAAGCCTCTGTGTTTACACAGGCGATATCTCATCACCGAAAGTGGGCCACAGATTCAAAATCAACCCGATCAAAGAGTTCCACAGAATCTCGCAGCAATGACGCTCATGTGTGACATTTCAATAATTATCGAAAAAAAAGACAAAACTAGTTTTACATGATGTGTTATAAAATGTTGTAGTTAATGCCAAGAGCAACGCAGTGTAGAGACATTAGAGAGCCTAACTCTTCGGGGAAATTCAATCGTGGAGCTACGGGAGGTTTCGTATTTCACTTCTACTGCTAACTCTGTAAAAAGGAAACTGCACAAACTATGTATAATATTGACTGGACAAAATCAATATTAGTAAGATTACGAGAGCTACGCGAACTTGACCAACTTGGCCGGAAAGCGTGATATGTTACGAAATGTGAGGGGAGGAGCTCTGGTGTGGGTGAGTCATTCACCGTAAGGGGTAGGGGCCGCTCATTCCACCGTCCACTCGAACTCGTAGGCCTACATATGCATAAGAATGTGCTTTTGGCATATGCCATATTCGTGAAACTTTGTTCCCATTCGCCAGATGGTTTTGTGAATGACAAGCTCTCAATATTAGCAGTCCTATGACACGTACATAAAAGCCGTAAACCTAAACACACCGGATTCCGTTGAGTGTCACACGATCGTTATGAAGGCCAAAAACGCAATGGCATAATCGATTCGCGGAAATATTTGACCAGAAATAAAAAGTAGTGTACAAGATCGGAACGGATCTCTCGAAGGTCCGTCGAGCCGTATGAAAACAGAAACCCAGATGGGTCAGCGAAAAGTCGCAGCGCCTTCTAAGCGATGTGAGATGTATTACAGCACTGAAATTTTGCCATTTCACTCGAATCGTTACAGGGTCAGCAGACGAGCCCCAGCGCGTACCGTAACGATACGAGGAAAATGGCGCCCCTGCCTTCCCACAGCGCCACGAGCTTCCTGTCGGGTACCCCTCAAATCCGAATTGCACGACTGACGAAACCCGCGAGGACATGTCGGATCCAGGTAATCCAGGTCTTAGCGCATTGTTGGTATCAGGTTCGTTCTTGATCAATTACAAAAATTCTGGTATTTATGGTTTCGCACTATGTTCAATGGAATGGAAAACGAAAGGCATTTCTGTTCGAGCAAGTAGATTTTGTTCATGACTCCATTGGGCTCTATCGTCGATTTTGGCGTAGTAGGTCGAAAAGTATCATCTCCATTAGTACTTACAGCTGCCTGCACATTGGGCCTTGTTTTTGGGTGTATTTGGTGGTGCGGCGAAAACAAAATGAATTCTCATTCACACTGTCGAAAACATGGAACGCTTGACTGCTTAATGGCTCCTTTGCGTGAGGCATCCTCATCTACGAAACTCCCGCGCCTTCTTCACCAATAGGCCACAGGCAGTGTATGCTGGAGATGATTGAGATTCCCATAAGGGTTTAACATTGGAATAAATGGTCCAAAGTAGCCTATTCGCTATTGAAAGAGCCCGAAAAGATTCGAATGTAACCACTATTTTGAATGGAGGCGGAATTCATGGCTCACATTGCGAAGACCGAAGAAACTGAGCTACAGACAGACTCTTGATTTTGATTCACTGGCGGTTCTTTTTTGGTAATAGTCTGCCACCAAGCGATTAAGAACTACAATTCGAGCCAATTCATTGGCTTAAACGATCCCGGATCGTAGAATAACAGCAGCCCTTGTACCACCGTACTGCATCACACCTTCTAGAGTAACCTACGTAAACACGCTGCGAATCACACCAATCGTAAAAAAGGATGCAGTGGGAACCTAAAAAAAAACCGACCAATACGGGAACCAAAAGATGTCGCTTCAAACCGCTTTCGGCGAATTAGGCCCAAAATGAGAAGGCCTTTTTTCGTTTCATTTAATTTTTTTACTAAGCTTGAATGAGGATTCCGCGGTAAGCTTGCTGTTCGATCAAGGGGAAAATGTACCAAGTCAAAAAGCACACGGACTTCTTAAGGGTGAGGACGATGAACGTTTCACGGAGCGGAGAGTATGTCTTCAACGGCCTAGCAAGGCCACATTCGCGTCGCTCGCGCCGCGACACGCCCACCCTCTCACCATCTGGCGTTTAGCAAAGAGAGCGTTAGCACCGAAGAGGGCAGCACTGATGAGAGTTGCATCAGTGCTGTAATCAAGGTCAAAGATGAGGTGCCATTCTCAGGTTCTGGGTCCTTTCTCATGATTTTTTCATTCCTGCACCAACGACCACGTCAACCTTGTTTTTTTAATAGGCTGCCTTTCGGCAGGAACCCCGCCTGTAAAGGTGTCCCACAAACCGCAAGAATAGATCACAGCAGGGTAGGGAGCAAAATAAGACAAAAGATGAAAGCGAAACAAAGAAAGACTTCCTGGGTAAGGAACTTTTCCATTCCTGTAAACTCACTTGGGGCTATAACTATTCAAGAAGCTGGGTAGCTGCAGCAGCAGCTCCTCCAACTGCTATAGTGCATAATTCATCCGTCGACATTTGAATAAACATAAGTTCTATGTGGAACTGACTGGAAGTTGCAAACTGTTTTTTACCGTTTTTTGTTGTCTGTACAAAAAATAAGATGGAGAATAATGAACAAGTGCACGGTGCAAACTGAGCAGATGGAAGCAAAAACAATGGCGAGACAGTATTTCGCAATCTGGCTGATCGCAGGCTATTAAGACGACGAAATTTTGCATGGACATTTTGTTTTACCGCCTGCGTCGCATTTGATCCGGCAAATTTGCTGCCGATAGCAGGATGTGGGGTCTTTACTCATACCATACCCGAAAGCACCAGTGGCTCGGACGTGTAGAACCAAAGATTCCAACAAAGACTGCAGCACTGCAACCTGGGAGCAATTTTCAGGATTGCTGAAACTGCAAACGCATTGCTCACTAAAAGTTGCTGCCAACGAACTCCACTAGTGTTGGTGACCGATAAGGCTGGCAAGTGGTTGGGGCCGGCACTACGCTTGAAAAAACACGGAAAAATTCACTTTATCTCGGCGTCGTCTTTCCTCGAACTACGAAGAAGGTCCATCAAAAGTCTCCACGCTCGTCATGGGGCATTCTGAGCCGCCTGGTGTATTCAACAAGCCTAGATCCGTCAGAGTATTATCAGCCTCTATTGCTGTCGAACCGAATGAAGGAGGGGTAGCCCGGTGATCCGAGCTGCTCAGAGTGAACTTTTCAGGTTCTTCGCCTCGAAAGTCAGGATTTCTGATGAACCGGCTACTAGACGCTACCTGCTGAAAGGCAATGTTTCGTCAATTATGGTGGTGTGTGTCATGTATATCTAATTGTTGGCTGTACTAAAGAAGAAAACAATTTATCTACTACATATGATGAACAATTTAGTTAGCATCGGCTTAGTATGTGGAAATTTCGTGAAATTCAGGTAAGCGGTTGAATCTTAGCGTGCAAGAGAAATTGAAGAGCTATATGTTATTGGGCGGAAGTAAAGCATTCGCAAGTGGAATAGTGAATCGTGCGATGGGACAAATTTTGACGACAACTATTTTACGCGCCATTACTTGACCCTTTCAACTTCGTCCTAAAAATCCTTCCATCACCGAATGGGTTCCTAGGGCTCCATCGGATTCCTTCCCCACGACCACCTCGAAATCCTAGGTTGAAAATCGCAACTATAACCCCCTCTTCCCCCTCTTTGCAAATTTATCAACGGGCGATCGTCTTCTTCGGGTTTTGCGGCCGACTCTCAGTCTGGGTAAACCACCACGTAGAGTGAAATTCTGGAATCGGATGGCTCCCGTTTAGGGAGGGTCCCGTACGACCCGCTGTTGCGATCACCTCAACCCACCTTATCCCTTTCACCTGACGCACGGAACACTCTGAAAACTCCGCTCCGAAACACCAGAGGATTGAAAGGGGAGATGACGATACATGTAGCTGATGAAGTGGCACAATATTCCAAAGTTCCTCACATTCCGAAAGTTATCATAATGCGTCAATTCTCTTCTGATGTCATCCTTAGATATGAAACACCGCCCCCCCCCACCCCTTCCAACCAGGGTCAACCCTACGTTGTTACGAGTAACAACGGGGGGGGGGGTCGTACTTGGATGGACTTTGAGGGGGAGAGGGTCGTACTCTCTTAGTGGCTGACAGTGGAATCAGTGGCCAGCACTTACGTTCACGCAAAACGACTGATACTAGAGCATCTCTAATCCACGCTTCCTTCTGAATGAGCTTTCAAATTAATCAGCGAATCAGAAGGGCGCCCGAGGCGTGGCGCGCACCAAGGCGAGGGATGTAGGGCAAACGCATGCCGGACGCGTTCTAGCACATCCTAAGTCAAGCATGAAATTGGTCTCACAAGAAGTTACGGGCGGTGAAACCTAAGAAAACCCGCGCTCTCAAGAAAATGGCTTGAAGACTACCCCTCAAAAAAGTAACAGTAGTAAAAAGTAAGTAACAACGGGACTAATTTTTGGAGCGCTGATTTTTCAGGAACGTTTTGGTATGCCTCAGAAAGCTTGAAGCCTGTAGTTTGTTGTACCGTGTTCAGCTTCCCGAATGAGTGAAATTGAACAAAGTTATGGTCGTTTGAAGGTAAAAAAGTCGCGGTTCCAGAAAAAATAGTAACACAGACCCCCCAAAAAAGTAACAACGGGACTAATTTTTGAACCACTGGTTTTTCAGGGACGTTTAGGGGGTCGTTAAAAAGCTTGAAGCCTGTAGTTTGTTATACCTGTTCAGCTTCTCGAATGAATGATATTGAACAAAGTGAGGATCGTTTGAAGGTAAAAAAGTCGCGTTTGACCAGAAAAAAGTAACAACATGCAAAATTTTTAATAAATTAACTTTCGATGAAAATTTAGACACGATTAGAGAGAGGATAATTTGAATTTTTCAAAGCAAATCACTCCGTCGCAAATGCTCGAATTTGAAGGAAGTTATAGCCCTAGTAAGGGGAGGGTGAAAATCTCAGTGGAAATTTATTTTTTGCGTAATAAGTTATTTATTTTGAATAGTTTGAGAACAAGTCAGGTTCAGTTATGAAGGATGAGCGTCGCTGATCCGGATCCACCGCCTTTCTCGGAGCTACCTGAAATTTAACGAAGAAATGTTCGCCCAAATTTCAGAATCCCCGTTTGCCGCCTGTTCACGGTCGGCAAATGTGCTCTATCGCTAGGACGCCATTGGGCGCGATTCAGCACATTCAAAACGCGATCAATACGCGTACAGGTATCACTTAAAGAGGGGTCGTCCCAAATCGCCCAGAAAGGGGGGGGGTCGTAGAAAACTTCCAAAAAGTAGCAACGGTAGGGTTGACCCTGCTTCCAACCCCCTCTCCACCGAAACTGTGCTGGGAAAACCCGATGGGCGCTTGACGCCGTCCTTCTATCTAAAGCAAGGTTGACCAAGATTCCCGTCCCTTCAGAACAACTACGTATTAGCTGGAGAATAAGTTATTCATTGCGATCTCTGTTGACTTCACAAATGACTCTTCAGGCTACATGCGCAATCTGAGTATCGCAGCATTTCTGTGTGGACCTGAAAGCGTGGTGAATCTGGAAGGGTGTAAACGACACGGCCTGTTATCTCATAAAGTCCTTGAATCAAAAACCATAGAGACGTTCACGACTTGTAGACTATATTTATAAAATGATTGCAATTACCATGAGTACTGAATAACATTCCTATTCAGCACTACTGATAGACGTGTCAAAGCTGAATCGATTCCAAGCTTCTCAAATAAAATAAAGCGGCTTCTTAGAGTAAGCTCATCTGACGTGAATGGCGTTCGCATAGCAAAACATGAAGCAGACTTAGCCGCTTAGCGGATCAACCTCAACACGTCGGGCGTATAGAACAGAAGTTCCATTAGAGGGATGCAATCATTGATTCTCCTTAAAACTACCTTCAAAAAGTTAGAGGAAAAACGTAAAAGAGTAAAATAGGATGAAGTGGTCGAAAATCACTAATCTACATATCCAGGATGTGCCACATTTTCGGCTCAATTTGGATCGAACGCATAACTTGCCTAGGCGACACGCAACGACGCAACAGTTCAAAGGTGTCATTTTTTTCCGAGCTATTCTGTCATTTTACAACCGAATATGTAGGTGTTATGGGGATGGATAACATAGGCAGACATATATTTGCAAAGTGCAACGTCACAAATCGGCCCTTGCGCCTGTATATTAAAGTTCGCGCAAGAGAATACTCCTCGGAAGGTTCAAGTTCAAAAGGAAACCCTAGTAGTCTACATATGCTCCCATTTGCGTTGATTAGCTTCGTGTGAGTGTAAGGTAAGATTAACGCCACGGTTCGGGATTAGGTGGCGAGAAGTTTCCTCCTACGAAGAAAAAGGGGGTCTTCAGACGCAGGAGGCGCTATACTGTCGCGATTGAGAAGTGCGAGGCAACGGCGCTAAGGCCGCGTGTGTAGCGTTTCTCCTCCTGGGGTCAGGTCATCACAGAAAAAGACACCTCTGATCTGCTCGTAATGCCTAGGGCTAAGCTTAGTTCTAACCATAGGCTTTATCATAAGCCTATGTACAAGCATAAGCCTAAGCTAAGCCTAAGCTTACGCATAACCTTAGGCTTCAATGATCGCGCAGCTCTGGTGACCTGACCTCAAGAGGAGGATCACACGTCTCTCGCTAAGGCCTCGTCTTGTGTGCTGTTATGCTGCCATCCTATCAATCGCGGTGTACGGGGCATCTACGCCCCTCTACCGTACACTGTGCCCTCTCTCGTTTCTCTCTCCTAGTAGCGCTATGTCTCTCCGTCACACCACGGCCGATACCACCAGGAAAATTTGCTTATTTATTTATTTATTTATTTATTTATTTATTTATTTATTTATGTATCTATTTATTAATGGTGCTTGCATATGCACAAGGAAAGATTGACAAATTAATATATGACTAAAAACGATTTCACAATAGGTATATGATAGGATTAAGTTAATCGGTGCAAATAATTGGGACAGAACTTCAGAAGGAGTAAAATTGGCGTACCAGCTACAGATCGGAAGGGAGAGGATGGCCCAACAGGAGGCGAAGGGTGATGCCCGGTCAACATTGTAGGCCGCTGACGCAAAACTGCTCCGGACACTAACTCAGTAGGTCCGCCAACTCCTCCTGGGGCCATCTGGCGGGTGGAAAATTTAGCTAGAATACAATGGGGGCTAGGCTTATAATTGAGAAATTGCATGAATGCAAATTAGGAAATATCAGCACTCCTATAGCGCTTCTTGCTTTTTCTGCCCAATAACGTTTCTCATCGCACATCTTGTCTAATTTTTGAATAATCTAACAGCGATCTGTGTCTTTGAGTTACGGTCTCGGCAGGATGCGCTGTGAATTCAATTTACGTTTTGCAATCGTTGAATAGTCTTCCCTTCGATCCCGACGGTGTGATGAGTCTTTGGGTCTGTATTGGACTTAATGTATAGTGGGTGGAAAAACTTCAGCAAGAAGGGAAACGGATGCGAATCGGTTTCTCTACAAGAAGGCCAATGGGGTCGTTTGACCAGTAACTCCTACTATTCTCATCCATGGTGCTTATTGCTTATGACCCGGTTTACGACTACTTCCGTTGTAACTCAGGGAGAACTAAATCTTGAGCCTGTGTCGTTAGTGGAAGCCTGATGGGTTCTCGTATGGCAGCCACATGTCCAGGACCTCAGTAAAACTAAATTGGCTATTACCGTAGTACTAGAACAACGTCAGAATAACGGCGAAGATAAACTACTACTTCAGGATTTAGCATAAAGATGGTGAGGAAACAATATGGCCGACTTTTGAATAGATACATAAATCGAAAGATATTACGATATCTCATCGAATTGGTCAGTAATACCCAGTTACATAGTGAACATAGTGGCATTTCTCAAATGGACCCCATCGATCGAATTCTGCTCGTATGAGATCTTTTGAGAGATTCTCAAAGGATGGGTGCATAGCGTTTGTCCTCTTGAGGTCAGGTCATCTTATAAAAATACACCTTTGTTTGCTTGCAATGGGCCTAGGACTAAGCTCAAGTCTAACCATGGGCTTTATCATCAACCAATGTATAAGCATAAACCTAACCTTAGGCTTTAATGATCGCGCAGCTCTGGTGACGTGACCTCAGGAGGAGAACCGCGCCTCTCCCGAGTTTATGCCGGCAGAATCTTCAAAATCCTCGAAATCCATGCGTTTCTGGATTGAGTCCAGCTTCAGAGCTCCTGTCGAGCTGGGTTGTTCTCCGCAGTTTTAGCTCTAATGTTAATTAAAGTGTCAATCTATTGCGCTTAGGTTAAGGGTTAAGGGGTAATTCTATTCGCCAGATTCGTCGAACATTCAGGAGAGGCATCAGACCTGCATTGAATACAAATCTTGAGCCGCCCTTCGTCTTCCTAAAGTTCTTGCAATTACTGCAAATGCATTTCACGACATCTTGCTTTGGAAACCTGTGGTAGGTTGCACTCGGCTCGAGCTTTTTGTTCTACCTGAGTAGGGGAAGGTGTGGATTTTTCGGCTCATTTCATCAAATGAGGCTGGAAAAAGTAGCCGTGCCGATGCTTTTGCCCACTCTGCCTGTTCACATGCCTACAAATTCTGTTGGGTGACGATCTACGCATTCATAATCACTTTCCAGCCGGATTCGAGCGAATATCGTTCGCGGCCCACGCCGAATGTCTTCAACGTTTTACACACTTGCTTGTCTTTTGCGCAACCTACAGTTTTCCGTTTTCGCACCATGTAGGGTGGCCTTCTCAACGTGGCGCCGACAGCAACATTTCTCAGCGTCTACCTTGAGATCTTCAAACTTTGAGCCGGCTTTTTATACTCTTTGCGTTGGAATCCTTAACAATATTCACCTCTGTCATTTGACTGCGAGACCGTTCCATCTCTCCATGAGAGATCATCAGAAGAACCTTCTCGAAATGCAGCAGATCTCAAAATTAGTTCGGTCGGCAGCTCGTAAGATAAGAATTTTTGTCCAATGCAGTTGAAGGGTCACTCATCAAATGAATATCATAAATTCATGAAACTAGAGAGCCATCCTTCTATCATATAAACAGCTAACATGGTGTGTCGGTTTGCATGTATGTATGTCTGTCCGTCAACAAAATGCAGTGGTAAGGAAGCTCATAGGAAACAACCGCTAGCAAAGACGGTTCATGTGTCGCATTTGCGATTGTCAACTCTGAATGCTGCCTTATCTTCAGCTCGGAGGGCTTTCGCGGTTTCGCAGGGCATGATCATGATAATATACCCTACGGCTAGATATCTGTACACCTTCTGAGTCCAGCTGCGGTCATTCCACATGGCGCTATACTTGCAGCTGGAGGGCAGTGGATGGAGAGGGGAGTGTGGGGAGGGAAGGAGAAAAATCAACCGACAACAAAACTAAGTTGCTGTTAAGTGTCATTCAGTGATCGTGCAATGCCCTCTTCTATAGAAAAGACACATTTTGTACATACGCATCCTGTCTACTAGGCGTTGGCGTCCAAAGTGAAAGGGAGTACAACAGAAGGTATAAGGCTAACGCAGGGAAGATTGGTACCGGCGGTTGCCGGGGTCCAATCTGGTATACAAAAAGCTCTTGCGAGTTTGGCAATCCAATTTGGCAGAGATTCACTGCAATTCTTGAATTTAATCTTGCCATCACATTTGTAGGCCAGCTTGTGAACAATAATTCACCTTTAGCCGTCTCTACGAGGGAAAAGTCTAACTGGTTGACGCGGCCTGCACTTTCTTAATACAGCCCCGATGGCACATGTTGCATCCAGTAGCATCAAGAGCATAAAAAACGTGATATCAATCCTCGAAGTCCTACTCCATTTTTATATCTGAGTAGGCTGTTAAGCCATATGCGGCCGCAAGTCACAGAGTGTGTCTGATCACACATCAGTGTGATTTTTCAAAGAGCCTGGAATGGAATAAAAGGCTGTCATTATTGAAAATTGCTAATGTATGTTAGTACAATGTTTTCTTCCGTTTCTTGTGGATCCAACAGGAATAAGATCCGTCTATATAAATGCCCCACCAGCCTCCATTAATTCAATTAGATTGCAAAAAGCTGAACTCTTAGGGAACTAGAGGAGTACAGGGATAAGCCGGAAGTCAAATCTCCGTCCCAGTAAAAAGGCGGAGGAGAACAAGTAAAAGTATAAATGAAAGTCTGTGAACGACGTAATAGGATCGAACTAGTTAGATTCCATGGTGTAACTGGCATTGCTTACACCTGCAATTGAATAGACACAAGGCGGAGCGTGCGGTACCGATGCTTCAAAGCGTACGGGTAACTCGTGCACGTCCGCGTGTCCGAAATGTGTTTGGCGGTGGGACCACGCGCTCTTCCTGTGAAATGCGACCATGGCCAGGGGGTGGGCCTCATTGTCTCAGAGCCCCATGATTCCTTTGCTTCTATAAACACTGAATAAAACGTGGCTTTCCTAGTGACCGTCGGACAGACCAAGACATTCTATCTCTTCGTTATATGAATCACAACCTTGGCGTGTCGATTTGTTTCTAGTTTAGTTTGTCTGTCTGTCCATGCGCGAACTGAGGTGAGTGAAGAAGCAACCAATGAACAAACAGGCCGCTAACAAATCTGGTTAGCTCGCAGGTTCTGCGCTATCAATGTTTTGCAATAGCATGATTGCGATAATACCCCAACCGCTACATGAACACTTGCTTAGCACACTTTCGTTCATTCTCAAAGTGCAGCAGTGGCAGCTTGAGAGCGAAGGGAGGAGGGAGGACAAGGTGAGGAGGGGAATCTCCAAGCTTCGCATGGAAGGGAGGTTCCGGTGGTTGCCGGAGCATCAATCTGATCTTTTATAAAAAACAGTAAGAATTTTTCGAGAAAGAGCACGGAATTCGTATTCATTTCAACTGCAATGGTGAAGAACATAGTGGCAGCCAAGAAGGCTGATTTTTGAATAAGAAGCAGCAAAAAAACAGCTGTGCTAGATCTCATCTGAACTGCCCTGTAGACTATGGTTCATTTCTTGTTCGTACAGTGCTTTTCAAAAGTATAAACGCACCTTGGGCAAAAGTACTGAAACGGAAAAATTGATTCTCCTGCCAAATCAATTACCAGCCTGCGAGCATGCTTAGTGAAAGCAAATTACTTCTTCAGTACTGGACAATCTAACCCCTTTAATCAGGAATAAGTTCGCGTGAAGGTCAATCCAGTTGATTTCAGAGCTATGGAACGTTTATTTCTTAACACTTTGACGACATTGTGCAGCGCATGCGCTTCACACCTTGAGGACCGTGTGGGACCGTGTGCAGCGCATGCGCTTCACACACAAATCATTAACTTTTTTCGCGCATGCGCTACTTCTTCTCCAATTTTTTGCATCTAATCTATTGACCACACCATAATATGGCTTGATACGGCGAAGTTCACCGATTGATTGAATATGTCTTTTTTAGCAAAGGTTTTCCAAGTCCTACCAATTTCCCAATTGTGTTCATTCCTAGTTTTCTTCATATTCAGACAACCTTGGCTATAAAAAAAGAGTACTAGAAGTAAGTGGAGGCCTCACATATAGCAAGGTATACGTTTTTAGTGGAGCAAACATGTGGAAAGCAATTTTGAGGTTTACTAAAGCAAAGGCAACTGAAACTCGCCTTTGCATTGCCAGTAAACGTCAATTTGATCAAACTTTTACAGTTGTTCCTCCTGCTAAGTCACGGATTTCGTGTGAGGCGAAGGCGCCTGTGAAATGGTCCCACGTTGCGCAAAAACCCCAAACGCGCGTTGTCGTCGACGTGTTAACCAGAATTTCCTACCAAGCAGAACCATACCGGTCGCTCTGGAAGAACCATTGGGAACATGCCGCACTTCCCGCGTTCCGTAGGTGGGAAAACAAAAATATAAAATATGATTGCAAGCATCGAGGAACGTATTATAGAAACTGAGAAACAGTAAATGAGTGGACATTAAAAATCCAGGTGAGCTGTGGAGCACCTAGAAGCAGAAGGCGGGTCGCTGGGTAATTGGGTAGTGCGAGCAAACGAAACGGAAATGAGCTTCCCCTACGGTTGCACTCACTGCAAAAGACATGAGTACTTCCATAGTCCTTGTGAGTACTTTCATTAGTAAGTCGTTATTTGAGTTGCAGCCCAGGCAGGAGCTCTTGCAACTCAACTAACTAGCGCAGACAGCTGAAAAACTCGTTGCGGTTGCGTGCATGAATTTGGAGCATTGGAAAGACGCGTTATCGTCTGCACGCCGGTCCTCGCTAAAACCGTCAAACTTTCAACATTCCGTGGACGATTACCAAAGCTGCTTCTGACTGAACTTATTGTTAGTGGGGTCAGATTGAGTGATTGTGATTGAGAGTGGGGGTGGACGTATTTTGTGATTTGGGGGAAGGGGGAAGGGAAAGAAATTGATGTCTGAGGCAAAATGCCGACCTGCTTCTAACGATGGCAGGAGTTTTTGAGAGAGAAAATTTTTGTGAAATCTCGAGAAGTATTGGAAATATTCACAATTTCTGACAATGAGTGTAGGCACTGTATTTTTATAGAGGAAGTCCTCTCGCCAGGCGTACCTTCGGAGATCATGGTAGAAAGTGGTAAACACTATAACGCACCCAGCTGCCAGCGACACTATCGGCATCAAGATAAGGAGCGGAGGGCGAATAGAAGGGAAAACGAACCAAGCGACAATTCGATGGTTCAAATTGCTTTAACTCTGAAAGCTGTTCACGTCTACTGTAGTCAAATTCTCTGCCCAATGAGCGAAGTAGTTGCAGGTGGGAAAGTGTCGAATGCATGGCTCACTCTGGTCTGATAAATCAGCACACCTTTCCTGTCGTGCTCACCACAAGTTATTGAAGCTGATTTTTCACTCTTTAGGCTTTCAGCGTTCAATTCATTTCTCAGAAAAAAAAATCAGTACACATATATTGGGGTCTGAAATTTGTTTTTTAGGTATCCATTTCTCTCCAACGTCTTGAATAGTTCATGAATGTCGGCATTCTACGCCATTGTTCGTAGTGAACACAGACAAACACCTTTTCTTAACTACGTAATTTATTCTGTCACGAGAAGCGTTACGACTCGTGGCAGGATAACGTTATGGAGGACGATGTTTCAAATAACAGTATAATATCAAGCACTCAATATTAAATATCTCTGAATATCTTCATTCTTAGGACCTTCACTCCGAATACAGCGCACGAAGCTTCTGTAAAAAAGGGTTAGACTAAAGGTATTGCATTACAATAGATCAAAGCACCAACGATTTACTTTGTGTTTTTTTTAATTGTTGACTGCACTTTCTGGCCGCACTTGCCATACGAATTTTATCACAGAGTAGCTGTTTATGGACGAAACACTCTCCACTCTAGGCAGAAGTCGAAGTTGCCCCTCTCGCCTACACCGTGTGATCGGTAGGACGACTGTACAGACCAGAAAATGGAAGTTCGATTTTCGCCTGGGGGTGAGCGTTTTGTCCATAATTTAGCTATTTTGTGATGAATCTCTTAAATTTCATTCAGAAAGTCCGTAGGTTCCTCTAAGCAGTTTTGAAGTGCTCTCAATACCCGGATGTTCAAGTTGCCCGAGCCACGTGTTCAGATCATTTTTAACACGCTCCTAGAGAGAAAATTACCCTTCTTGATTCATCATAAGCAGATGAAGATGGGTGAGTTTGAGTAATCATTTCAGCGGTGATTGTGCTGATGCGATCAAAAGTATTTAGGGATGCCAAAGACGTGACTCCTGCAATGTCGAAAGAAATTTTGGAATTCTTAGAACATTTTTTCGAAAATTTTCGAGCTTCCAAATTGAATTCTCGATGTCTTGAAGGGTTGCAAAAAAACAGGTCATCACGAAGCTCCACAAAAGCGAATGTTGGAATGAAAAGTGTGGCAATTTAAGAGATAAGAAAGCATTTCTCACCCCGGGGCCTTCGTGTACGTACGAAACGCAGGAGTTGTTTTCGCCTCCACATTCGACAGTATCTTCATAACGGATCTTCTCGTAGTATACCATGCCGGGCTGAAGCAGGGACAGATCAATGGAGTGCCGGACCACATCTGACCATAAGTAAGCTTTTATCTTTCCAGAACCGTCCCCATCCCACTAAGGCTGTGGTATAATATCGTTTCTTTTATGCTGCTTGGACAACAACAACAAGTACCCACCTGTCTCGATGGATCACGTATGGTTGTCGGCCAGAGGGTACGCGCGGAGATCCAAAGGCATTGGATAGGATATCCTTCACATCAATGCTGAGCTCAGGTTACCTCCGACACAGTGCTCGAGGAGCTTCGGTCCTTTTTTAGCCGGAACTTTATCGATTCCCTCTCATTCGCTGTTCTATGACTCTTCGGGAATCGCTGTTAAATAGTATCGCCTTGCTTGAACTCGTTCTATTTCCGGAACTCGCTGGCTTCAAAACATTAACAAGAAGAGTTCCACTCGCACACTCCAGCTATATAGAAATTGACATCAGTTGAAATGCTAACAAATGGGAGGTGAACGTATCACGGAAATAAGTGGCCAATACTTCAGGACTTTAAACCCGGGAACTAGGCAGCGCAAACTCGGAGGCACTAGGAGGTTCAATTGAATATCAGCCAAATTCAAGTTATACATCCTCATTCACTTTGTGCACCAGCATGTCACGCTGACCAATTAATGTCGCGTTAATTAGTTTGCTTAAACTATCTTCGAAATCAGCCATGAAAACGAATTTCTGCGCCAGACATGGGCGATCAAAAAAGGACTTGTTCTTCCCAACACGTGCGAACAACCCATAGCCCACGACTGAAAAACTGAAATTGCAGTGCTACGAAATCTCACGTCATCCGCCTTCTACGCCCAGTCGCCTACTAGCTTCCATTTTTGCAGCCATATTGACAAGTTCCTTGACGGAAGTACTTCAAAAACCTAGTCGAAGTGCATACAGATTTTGACACTTCATACATTCCGAAAGTCGTTTTACAAGACCAACTTTGCTCACTTGCAGTTGACAGAAATTTCAAGATTGTAGTGACAGGACTGATTAAAGGACGAATTCACGCAGAAAAGGCAACCTATTTCAAATTGACCTAGCGATGATGAGTTTTACACTAATGAAAGTAAAATCCTGGGAAACGGCCCAGAACCCAAGAAATGGAGCCCCTTCCTTTCCCCTTGATCTCGGCATTGATGCGACTCCCATCGCTGTGCCTCTTCAACATAACGCTCTCTCCGCTATCTAATCACTCGCCACGTCTAGACCGGTGGCGAGTGACTAGATAGACGGTGGGTGTGCAGTGACCAGCCGCGCCAAGTTTGAGCCTTAATAGGTCAACGAGGTCAACTCCTTCGGTGCCAATTACTCTTCAGCCCGAACCCTCAGGAGGTCCGCGGGTCTCTCAACCAGGTGAATTACTCCTAACTCGACTTTCACTCTGATCGCAAATTCGTCCTTTAAGCTAGCTGTAAGCTCAGATGTGCCGAGATATGCGGGCCGAGCTACGGCAATGAGAGAATGAAGGCAGAGAGGAGAGTGTGGAGGGAGCGCGACAGATAAGAGGGTTCAACAGTCTGCTGCGGATGGTAAAAGTAGAAGCTAGTGAAGCTCTTTTTGCAAGACATTAGCGCCCTTGTCAAGCCATTTCCATGCACTAGGTTGTCGCATCTGTGATCATCCCACAGAAGCCCTCCCTACATCCCGTGAAAAATCCTCCACCCTAGTAACGACTTGGTTGTGTTTTTAAAGTGAATATTGGAATGATGAAATTATGCTCCGAACAGTTTGAGAACTTCATCTATGGTGGTGAATGAAGTTCGCGTTCGCGTAGTGAAAGGGGAGGACCGAACACCTAAATAATCTTCAGTCTCTTAATGTTGCTGCATTCATAACCAAAGGGTTCATACAGCTCCATTATTCAGGGTATAAGGGTTATCATTTCATCTAGAGTCACGTTACGCAGGCGAGAGCCGATCTTGCCGATCATTAATTGTGAGTTATGGAAGCTTTTTGCACTGCACAACATTCCTTGAAATCCAATAGGATGAAAAATTGGACTGTGGAGTTGGTCTGTACATTCCTCATCAACCCTTCTCATCCGGCTAAACACCACTATCACAGGAGAATCAAAAATAATTTCTTGTTGAGTGCATTACTCCCGAAACCCGTTGAAGCTTTCTGAACGGCATTCATTTCCATTCATATTGAGATGTATCGGAAGACCCCCCACTATCAAGCTGACGTTTGCAGTTCGTTTCAAGTACCCCAATCACAATCTACCACTTCTATGAGTCTTTTCTGGAATGAAAGATGTTTTACCGCTCTATCATCAGCCGGTTTGACCCAAAGCTTCGCTGGACCCTTGATGTGAAGCCGACTATCCAGTGCCGTTCGTGGAGCCACGAGTGTTATTTGAGTCCAACACCTGAAACGCGTTGTTAGTACGCACGAGTTCTTGGGTACATAGATTCTTGGGCAAACACTGCACTAAACTCTTAGAGTGGTGTTCTAATAGATAATGAGACATTGATACCATGTTGTCGAGTGAGTATGTGCACACCCAGGTCTGCTCGCTTACCCAACGATTCCTATCCGACCTTCGGGGACTGTCAGCTGCTCTTCCTTCGTAAGCGATTTGCCGCAACGTTGAAAAGTTGTCCAGAAACTCTCCACCGCTATGTCATGTCTTCTGAAGCAGAACTTCAGGAATCGCAAGTACACGCGTTTGCGAACATAAAAATAACGCATAATGTCATTACGGAGTTGGGGGAGGTACCAAGAGTCTGTGGCAAAGGCTTGGTATGAAACCTCACCTAGATCACCTACGTTTACCTAGCTCTCACAATCTCGAGCTTGCTGAAAGGCAGCATATTTTTCCGGGTGAGAACGATGAATATGGGCTGTACCCATCTCAAAGTAACAAAGGCTAAGTATGCTCTCGTAAAAAAAAAACTGATGAGAGGCGATCTCTTCAGTTGCTCTCGTATTAACACGTTGACGACATCGCAGGTTTTGGCTTTTTCGCCGCATGGGACATTACCGATTTGGCGGGCGTGATTTGGCTGACGCGCATGCGCGTCAGCTCGCCCCACGAGATGCGTTTTTTGGAACTGAAAGCTGGAAAGTAGCAAAACAAGCGTATAATGGTAGCAGGGGGAAAGGAGCCTTCAGCGAAGATAACCCCTGCTTGCCTGCACCAGAGAAATACTGGTATCAATGCTAAAGGAGGAACAGACCCAGTTGGGAAGAAAATGTACTGCGATTCAAATGCTATACATGTA
>KZ345166.1:173149-187383 GCA_002352805.1 Teladorsagia circumcincta
AACTTTTCCGCAGCGTAGAGCAAAAGGCTCGTACTTTCGGGGTATTTCAGGATTTGTTTTCATTTTTTCCTCCTCTGGCGGCCCACCTCCCGCCCCTACTTTCACATTTGAGTGGAATTATCTCACCACCTGATCCTGAATTTTGCCTTCAATTCGAACTATGAGCCGTCGAGTAAGATGGAGTATTTATTGGAGGAAAGCCATGAGCTGTTGAGTGAAGCAGACTACTCAGACATTCGGAAGTTTGCTTGGCAAGAATCCAGTCTGATTAGATTCCCCCGCCGAGCAATAATCAGCCTAATAATCTGCATTTTGAAATGACACCTATACATAGTTTTACTTCTGCGCCTGACAGGTTTTTGATGGTGGAATCTTTATTGCCTGACGTTTCAACACAATCCTATATATTGTTTTTGATGGTGGAATCTTTATTGCCTGACGTTTCAACACAATCCTATATATTGAGCTTCAGTATTACAGAAGTCCCTGGTCTATGCGTCTAACTTTAGGCTACTTTCATACCTTCGCCGTTGAGGATGTTGCGAAAAGTGCGGACGGTGCGGACAGAGCAAGATCGATCGATAACTTCAGTTTATGAAATTTTGTGCTCTTGTTTTCCAGGTGTGCCATGGGGCGTGTTGCTTTCGCTCGTGTTTTTTTTTTAGCGAGAAACATTCTTTTTTGTGAGTGTCACTGCTTTTTCAATTGCCCTAAAGCAGCTAGGTTCGTGCAGTGTGATTGGAAGTGGCAGTGAGCCCCGAAGTGAGTTTGTTAAAGAAACAAAAACAGTATTTCATACAAACTAGAAAATGATTCGAGCCAAGAAAATGCGAGTGAAAGCAAAACGGCACGCTAAAGATCAAAAAATAGACAAAATGTATTGAAATTGAAATTATCGATTGGACACCGACTTCGCACCGACTGTGCGCCAAGTACGCGTCATGCGAAAGTACGCGTATCGACGCTCTTCCCAGTATCCGCACTGTCACCGTTCGTGCTGTCCACACCGTCCGCAAAGGCGCAAGGTATGAAAGCAGTCCTAGGCGAGCAGGTGAGTAGGCGATAAGAAAAAAAAAACGTATCGACATGTCTGCTCCACACACAGAGCAATCACCTAATCTTTTTCTCACCTGATCACTTTCTCGAATACTCGTCTACTCGCTCAAAGCAACAATCCCTGCAGGGTGGGCGTGGTCGAAATCGGCTGCAATCCCCTCGACTGATTTCGAACACGCCCACGTCGAATCCGTTCAGCTCCCTTCCTAGCGGCTTTCCGAGATGAGTTCTTTGTTTAGTCACACTTATCAACTAGCTTCTAAGTGGGCGTGGTCGGAATCGGCACAGGGGATTGCAGCCGATCCCGACCACGCTCACCCTGCTGGAACTGTTCCTTTAATCGATTCCCATCCTATTCCTTATAGACCAATTGCCTAATTACATGTACGATCGCCAACTCTGAGGAGGATATATGAGGTGTGCGAGGATATCGACCAACTGTGATTTTCGCCACGCCACCACGCCACCTCTGTTAACTGACAACCAGGAAATGTTGATGAGGCCCTTGGGATTGACTGAACTTCCTCTAAGTGAGAGAAATTTTCATCAGAACAACACTCTCAGCAGAAGTCATTTCGAAGCATTTATTCGTTGCGTGGGATAGAGTAGCCCACAGATGTGCCGTCGTAGCAGCTCGAATGTGCGCGACAACGGCGCCAGGGTCTTACAAAGGTGGGTTGTGGCCACTAATCTTAGCTATCGGACAAGTTGCGTAGCGCACACCCCATAACACGCAGCGTAGATTACGGCATACCGGCTAAATACGCGCGAAATAGTTGAACCGTATAGCAGCCAACTTCGTTCGTCTGGCCCCGACGCTACCTTTTCAAGAAGAATAGGTGTTTTGAGCTTCATTTGCGATTTCCTTCTGCTTCTTTTTTCACTGTTAGTCAATTTGGCATCCACAACTTCATTATGAACCGCTGCGACCGCACAAATTCGATTCAGGGGTGTTGCTTTGAGTCGCAATTAAGAAAATAAATCTATGTAACCCACTCTAGCTAAAAGTATGCCATAGAATCCGATTCTCGCGTCTATGACTTCTCCTTTGATTTCATTTTCAGTGATTTCGTCATCAGAGGAGTCCATCATTCCGTCGTCTTGTTGTTGCAGCTAAACAAAAACAAGAGAATCACCTAGTAATTTTGAAAAAAAACAAAGGTTTGTGCGGTGATTGTCCCGTAGAAACAATCCCTTTCGTATCTGTGGTTCTGCAGTATCAAGGACAGTACCGCCTCCGTGACTTGCAACAGCTTACGCTACACCTCGCTCGAGCACCATGCTCTTTTGCCGCGAAGTTCTCTCTCACCTATGCACCCGGGCTCTCTTGAGCCAATACCAAATACTCTTGTCTTACCTTGAGAAGAGTTTTCGTTTTCTTTCGATTGCTTTTCATTTACAAACCACTCCTTATTTATCTCTTAATTTTTGAGGGAAACGCCCTCACCCAGGTGATGGCAGAACGCGCCTTTTGTAGAAGACTTCTAGGTATTCTCTCCTCCAGCTTCAGTAGCTCCTCTCAACAGAGTTTCAAATTGGTTACTGATCGACATAAAATAAGATTACCATTTCCTGCTCCATAGAAGCAGTGTGCCTGCCAAGGCAGCCTGACGTCTGGACTTTCACCACATTCCAATTGGCTCCATTCAGGAAAGGACTTTGATCCACCTCCATCGATCTGACTGCTTCACGAACCTTCACATATGAGGAAACATTAATTATTCAGGAAAATGTTGCTTGAGCAAGCCCCACTACTTACTTTCACTTCTAGGAAACGACATAGTCGAACGCATGTGTCTTTCACGTATTTCGACCTTTTCGTGGATCCTTCCCTAGTAGCAAAACTTGAAAACGTCATACCCTGGAAATGCGCAGAGTTTAGGCAAGTTTAAGCAAGTTTATGTTTATCCGCATAAGCTTATTTCGTTCTTGAATTACCTGAAAGACGAGACAAACAAATGTCGTCGAACAGGTCAGCAGTAGGATGTTCTTGGTCAACGGACCTCCGAGCTAAAAATCACTCTAGTTACCGAGCAGTTAAGGGTGTATGACAAGCGGCCATTATGTAAACGCTGCTAAATTTCTTCACTCATGCGATGACTAGCCAATATCATAGGCCGGTGACAGACTCGGCGATTGCACAACAGCGATAGCGCTGTCGCGTTTGCATTTTGCCTCATTCATCCGCATGCGATTCAAAAGTGTGGAAAAATGCCGAAAGTCAAGGCACATTCGCGTCGGCGCGGGAATTTGGCGAGAAAGGTGCCTGAAGTCCAACATTTACTGAAAGGAGGATTTTACGATGAAAAGTTAGTCCATTGGGAATATGGGTGGAGGTGGTCATTGGGGCAGGGATGAAGGAGAAACCATGAGAAATGGCCCGGGACCCAAAGAACGCAACCCTTCCTTGCCCTTGTTTTTCACATTGATGCGACCCTCGTCGTTGTACCCTCTTCAAGATAACGCTCTCTCCCTCTCTGCTATATAACCACTCGCCACGTATAGACCTACGGCGAGTGGTTAGATAGCCGGCGGACGTTCCTGGCCAATTGCGCCAAAGGAAGGCCATGCTAGATCGCCGGGAGCATATCCTTCAACGCGAGTTGCGTATTTTTCGCACCCTTAGGAGGTCCGCCTGTCTCTATGCCAGGTGAGTTACCTCTTCCTCGACCTTCGTTCTTCCCGCGGAAACATCCTTTGATAATATGGCGAGCCGCGTGCACATTTTAGCTTGGCGCGTGCGTTACACCTGCACGGCAAGTGGTTCAAACAGCATTCTATTCCCTCGATTCTTTCTTCCACACGTGCTCACGTATTCATGTACATATCTCGCCTTCAAAAAGGCAGAAAGTGTCGTGTGCAGACCATATACCACATCTGACGACGGCCGCGAAAACGTGGCAGTTGACAACGCTGCTTTTTCGCGGCCGTCGTCAGTTATGGTATATGGTCTGCACCCGACACTTTCTGGCTTTCTGAAGGTGAGTATGTGCTATTTCACCGTGTCTGTATCCGCCCTCTTTGACTAATGGTGCGGAACATGTGACCTCATGAAGTCTGACTGAATGTCGTACACCCATTGACAATCACTATTCTGTGACCATACCCTTTTCTTACCTTATTCCGCAGCTCCATGGCTAATATCAGACCAAGTGCTCCACGAAGACCCGCGTATGCCAAAATAGTAAATTCCGACCGAGGAGGAATCGGCTGTGAGGAGAGCAGGCCCCAGTACTGTAATTATTTTATTATTGATCGGTTATGACTTTTTATTGATCGACTAACCTTATAGAACAAATATATAGATGCAACTCTGGCAAAAAGTGGTACAGGTGATAGTAGCATTCCTTCAATGATAACCGCCATATCCTCTACGTCAATCTCGAAGTAAGCACTGCCGTGTAGCTAAAAGATCGGAGGGACTACTGTAAGGATAGCAGTTATTACTGACAGGACTTACCTGACGATAGAAGTTATGCTCGCTGCGACTGAACATCTCCAAACCAACACTGAATCCGGCAAAGATGAAAATCACGTTGTTCGCCCAGTATCCCATAGCGGCCCAAAGCTCCAGAGCCATCTCAGTCGTCTCAGGAGCAAACATTTCTCTGCAAATCGATGTCCAGACGTCTTTTCTTCATTAATGACAAATAAATTGGTAAATAAGACGAGGAAATCATTCAGAAATTGAGCTTCGCTGTTTAAAAATAAAACTGTCGACGCGTTCGACACAAATTGAACTCGCACTGGAGAAGAAAGAAAAATAAATCGCCACACTACAGAAAAAAACGTTGTCTCGGGGGTCCTATATGAGTCCACCATGGAGAAAGGAAGCACCCAGAAGAAGATTAAGCGCAAAGATTTGAACATAGATGGGGTTAGAATAGAGAGAGGTTACGCTAGGGTCAACCGTCCTTTGTGCCAATTTAAAGAGTGTGAGAGGTCGCATTCGAGATTTTTTGATCGGTAGTGGTTGTATTTCTATTTTTGACTAATTGGGTGGGGACGAGGTCGTATTTGAGATTCCCACAGGGAATCGTATTGTAGTGGAAGGGAGGAACAGTTCATTTCTGACGGGTTTCTTGACAATTTTGACGAAATTGTCGCGAAAATGTGTAAATAGGTAAAACCGAAGTGTTTGTCGTTCTTTCGTTTTGTTTCTTCAGCCATATTACTCCCCTTTCCCTCCTCCACCTCAATAGTTTGGAGGAGGTAAATAGGCGAATCTACAATGTGTCGACAGATCAGGGTGTCCCCCAAGAGGCCCATCGTGCGGCGAAGGACGAGACACAGACGTGGCAAAGGACGAGTCGCAACGCATACTGTAGCGATTAGGCGTCAGGTTTAATAGAGTGTTCCATACTACGTCTCATATCGCACAGCACGCGCTGCGACTCGTCCTTTGCCGCGACTGCGTCTCTTCCTTCGCCACGCGGTGGGGACACCCGACAGATCAACTACTATGGGACCAGCCATTGTAATGAAGGGATTGTGGGGCTTGTGGTGGTCGAGACTTCTTGAGAGCGGATCCACGGAACTCCACCACCCCCACCACCATGGCTGGTCCCATAGTATTTGATCTGTCACATCCACAAAATTTTTGAACCGGCATAATTGACGGTAGACCATGAACGAGAAGAAGGCGTCCATCCATTCCAGGACGTGGCACTTTGTGGACATCTTTTGCTGCCATAAACCATACCGTTATTCTTATGGGAAGGCATGCTATCTTACCAAAAAGGATTCTTCGTTGAAAGGCAGCGAGAGTGCAAATCTCTACTCCCTCGCAAAGTGATAGTTCTAACAATAAGATATACTACCTGTATGAGCTGAGCATGATCCCGAAAACGACAAGGCCGAGAGCTGGAGAAGCGTTACATGTTTCACATAACATGAACATACCGTATACGGAAACTAGAATAAATGCCTGAATAAAAGGATGTCGAGTATTATAGGGAGAATTACGCCTTCAGAAAAGCTGCAGACCTGTCGCTTTTTATTCTCTTGCAATTTCGCGATGATCCAGGCGACCACTCTTGCCCCAATGGCGCCGATCAACGGTGAACCAACGACACTCATGACTACCACGAAAATGAGCTGCGGTACATCGAACTTGTTAGAAATTCCCAATTCAACCTGGGATAATACAACAATTACGTACAATTAAGGTAATCGTGTACAATCTCATTGAAGAAATACCTCTAGCGCGCTTTGCAGTATTCTGTAGGTGAACAAAGCGAGACCATCATTCAGAAGAGATTCGCCTTCGATTAGAATTCGTAGTCGATGAGGAGCACCGTACTGCTCCAGAATCGCAACGACAGCAACTGGATCGGTAGCGACAATTATTGAGATAAATAGGAACACCTGAAACATGCTGGATAACGCGACTCTCCCATCCGCCTGAACGCGATCACTATCGCATGGAAAAGCAAAATCATAATTCATAGCATCATTTTCTCTAGAACCTCTCGGATTAGAGGAGGACGGCGCGTCGACTAAGAAAATCGTGGTATGGTTGGACTATTTGAGCACTCCATCCCTTTGCTCTCATTTCATTGGCACCCGAGCCGACGATAAAATCACTGACTTGCATCGAACGGAAATTCCAAGGAAAGCTCGAAGGTCGAAGATGGGGAGATATAGTGGGAAGGCAGGTGGGAATCTAAGGGTACGGGACGATGTGCGTTTCGCAGCTCAGGGTATGCCCCCTGCGGCCTAGCACGGCTATACCTTCGCCCCTCGTTGCTGCCCACCCTCTCATCGTCTGACCCTAGCCGCTCCAGCAGAGTTTTAGGCTTTATAAAGTCAGCACTGCTGAAACACTTCTGACGCGTAAATCAGCGGGCAGAAAGGGATCTCATTTTGTGGACCCTAAACTCTTTTTCTTACTTTGTTCTTTTATCCTTGCATAACTAACCACCTCTGCCTTAACTTCTGGAGTTGTCTCTATATCATGAACTCCTTCAGATCATTCATCACGATTAATAGAGGGTGGTGCTGTTTCAGTGACGTCATTGGACGTCACGGGTGGAAAGGCCTTAAGAGTAGGTTCTAATCACACCCCTGCGCTCGATCGATCTAATCCACCGGTGAGGTTCAATGACGCCATCAAAACCGTATTACCCTGCAGCCAACGTGATCGCTGCCTTTAAAGGCGTATTTTACGATGAAAAGGCAGCTCATTAGAAATTTAGTTGGACATGGTCAGTGAAGGAAAAAAACCGAGAAAGTGGCTCACGACCCGAGAGATGGGACCTCTTCCTTGGCCGTTGAATAGCGCACTGATGCGACTCTCATCGGTTCTGCCCTCTTCAACACTACGCTTTCTCTGCTGGAGGGCTAGGGACTCAAACACGAGACGACTTGAAGTGGGTGGAGGGGCGTATCGGCAGAGAGGTTCGCCTGTTGAGCCGCGCGGAAGGCTATGTTGGGGCCGTATTCGATCCTTCTCCCAGGGCGATTCGTCCCCCTCCTCTGATTCAATCCTTCCTCAATTTTTGGGAGGGGGGAGGCTCGGTACGGGACCCGCGTGTGACCGCCCTTTAAATGAGGCGAAGGGCATAAGGCGAATGCATGATCGGTCGTCCGTAACGAACGTATTGCTCGCAGAAGTGGATGCGTATCGATTGTCAGACTTGCATGAGTATTCGATGATCGATACATATTTAACGGTGTGCGACCATAACGATCTATACGATTGACTATGCATGCGCCCTATACCAGCGTCAATCATTTACCGGGGCGGTCTTGGGCGAGTCCCGCAGCGAACTTCCCACAAAACTGAGGAAGGATTAGACCCCGCAATCTTAGTGGGTCCACCTGTTTCTCCACCAGGTTAGTTTCCCCTTCCTAAACATTCGTTCTTGTCGTGGAATCCACTTTTAATCATGAACAAATATGACATTGTAGGACGTGCCAATCTAAAGAATGAGCATAAATGCAATCTACGACGTTGTTCAGGATGCGAACTTTTCTTAGGCGAACATTGGAAGGCAACTAGAAGTTTGAAAAAGTTCTACGGTCACTCGATGTGCCATTTTCCACTGCGAGTTGGGAGATTGTCCGGACACGCAACTAGTTCATCACACCTAGTGCGACGAACCTGCAGCTCCACATCTAACAGAAGGACACCTATAGAATAATTTAAAGTGAAAGTTTCACCAATGGCGGTAGCCTGTGTAACGAAAAATATGCTGTTCGTCATGGGCAGAAAATCTTATCTGGCCCCTCCCTGTATAAACTCAACCATGTGTAAGTGATAAAGAGAGCTCCAGCTGGGGTATGTACTATTATCATTTGGTTATGTAATTGAATACTGCACCTTCTCGATGTACTGAAGACATATAAGAACGTACCGCGGAAACCTTCAGCTGCTGTGTTTGAGTTAGCAATGGTAGCATAATAGCGCTGGCGATAAATAGTGTGACGTAGTACGCTACTACCGTTAGGCTTACGATGAGATAAATCTTGGCGAAGAATAAATGTGGATTAATTTTGAACGAGGACTCGAATAAAAGTGGTGGTAGCATAACCTAAAACGATTTTTCTTGAATTGCTGAGGATGGCTGAACGAACATCCGGAGGTTTCTTACCATTAGGAGGGTTTCCGGCTGTAGTGAAGTCCATGAATATCTATCAATGAGCTCTTTAACAACATCCGCAGGAAGGAATTTATGAAATGCAACACTGCAATTGCTTTTTTCGTTTTGAATGCCCAAGGCTCATTGTCAGGGCAAGTCACAACGCTAACACCCTCAAGGCAGAGTGGGTCACTTCGAGGAAGTTCTGCTAGATGACCCCTCCCGACACCAGGGTGAAGAATGGTCAAGGAAACCCACGACGAGTCGTTGACGAATCCTTGACCGATTTTACGTTGCTCGGTAAGGCCATTATGCTATATACCCTGATTGACTTCTAGTTTCCTTTTTCGAAGATGCTTTAAGGATTGTACCCCTTACGGTCCTTCCTTTGAGGCTTAACGTTGGCTCACTCTGCTTCCGAGTATGTTATAAGCTTCGTCCATGGCTCTGCCCTAATGATCCGTGGATTGGCATGATTTCCAGCGGGAGTTAATTCACCTTTCCCACAACTAAGCCGAAGTTGTTGCTTCAAATTTGAGAAGCAAGGATTTCTACTACCTATCCTACTGCTAGGTCTTCAGAAACCGGTTCACGCCTTTCTTCCAATGGTTTATCCGTGGCGAGGGAAGCTTGCGATTGATCACAACAAGCTAGAAAGGAGTCCTTGCCCTCATTATTAGGGAGAGAGAGAAGATAGCGCTTGATATGTTTTTGAAATGCGGTGACTCCAAACGCTCCGCTTTTCCATGATCTCATAAGCAGTCGCAATCACTTCATTATATAAACCACAACTTTGGTGTGTCGGTTTGTCGGTGTGTGTGTGTGCGTGTGTGTGTGTCGTTCTGTCCGTCCGGACCAACCGCTAACAGAACTGAGGAGTCCGAAGGGATACGATTCATAGTGTTGATGATGATCGTGATTATGATAACACCCACAACGACTATATAAACACCGATCAAGTACACTCTGCCTCATTCTGCATGGTACTGCCGTAGCAGCTGGAGGGGAGGTAAAGGGGGAGGGAGGCAGGGATAGAGGGGAGGAAGGGAGGGATGGGGGGAGTGAGGGGAGAACAACTGCTTTCAAGAGTTGGGTCTATATTCGTGTTGACCATATTATTCTAGCGTGGTGTCTGATTGTGATAACGTCCACAGCGGCTATATAAACACCGACCAAGTACACTCAGCCCCATTCTACATGCTGCCTTGGCAGCTGGAGTGGTGGGTAGAAGAGGGGGAGAGGGGCGGGAGAAGGGAGGTGGAGAACAACCGCTTCCAAGAGTGAGGTCTACATATGTGTTGAACGTATTAAAGAGCAACACATTATTATTAGAGGGATGGCAATCGGCGGCTCATAAGGCTGAGGTCCATTCACTGCCCAGGTTTTATCCTTCTATTATATAAGCCGCCAACGTGGTGTGTCGGTTTGTATGTATGTGTTTCTGTATGTATGTATGTATGCATCCATGTAAGTATGTATGTCGGTGTGCCTGTCCACAAAGTGAAAATGAAATGATAAGGAAGCTCATGGTAAACAGGCCGCACGGAATTAGTCAGCTCGCAGGACTTGAGCTATCTATGTTTTTCAATGGCGTGATTGTGATAGCATCTCTGACGGCTATATAAACACCTACTGAATACCCTCTCGATCATTTTTCTCGATGATGGAGTGGCAGATGGAGCCTAGTGGAGGAGGGAGATGGGGGTGGAAAAGGGAGGATAAATACCAGGTGGCCACAGGGACAAGGTCCAATCAGATGGCGTTCTGTTGTCAATCGATGTCATCTATCATGTAGAACACCTTTTTTTGTGCATGCGCCCCCCCCCCCTTCTTTGAAGTATTGGTGTCACAAGTGGAAAGGAGTAGTCAGTGATAGGTGTGAAGCTTACGCAGGGGAGGATGGTACCGGTGGTTGCCGGGGGACCAATCTGGTTTAGAATGGGAAATATGTAGGAGAATTCTCTGGCGATGCTCTGATTTATTTGGTTTTCCTGTGGGTGGTTGACTGGTTGGAACTCGCTTGTTTCTGTATGTCATAACTCACCCACGCTATCGCGGTAATCGCTTATGGGGTGAGGTGACCCAGTAGGTACTGATGCTCGGCACTGAAAGGCTTCGTCTGTAGCTATGCTAAGGGATCTCGCACTTGTCGTAACTTGCTTGTGCTACGCTACACTCATCCATTCGTCATGTACAAATATTTTTACCAATTTTCGACACATTTAGTTGCAACGACGTAGAAACACTGTGTTGCAGATGCGGCGGTGCTTGCTGGGCGCACCGCGCGCCCCGGGCTACTTGTGCTAGGTTGCCATTGCGCTTTCAAGCCATTGGCCACGCCCCTGCTGTCAAGGCCGGCTGTTCACAATATTTACAATCACCGAAAGCATGTCGGTGCATGTTGTGGCTGTCCACCTGTGGCAGGTAGGTTTTCACCAGGCATCGCGATGAGGCCAGTTAAAGCGAATTAGATGTCTCCCCGGAGTCTAGGCTGCCGTGGTGCCTGCCATCCTCACACTGGTCGTGTCCTCTCCCTACCCCTCCCCCCCCGTTTGTGACCAGCCTCTACAACTACCCTTACAGAAGCCCATGGAGTCTTCGGAAGAGCCTGAGCACACGTGGAGACCTGCGCGCCAACGGTGGGCTCACCTCTCGCAACAAATGAGATGACCCAGGGAGCTTGAAGGAAGTGGTGAGTTGATGCTTCAACAAATATGTTTAAGCTTCTTGTGTATTTATTGTGAATTTGTATACATGTGGTTTTACCTGTTTTATACCTAGCTGTGTTATATTGTGTGTCAGGGACAGTCGGGCTGCTCACCTACATAGGTCAGCCCGGCGGCCACTAGTAGGTAGCTTGAGCTGCAGGCTGGCGCACCCTGTCTCTCCAAACGGCCGAGTCCACTCCTTCTGGGCGGTGGTCAGGCGTAAAGGGGTCGATGGGAAGCCCTCGCTAGGAAGTGGGAAGTCGGGAGCGGGCTCACCGTTTGCAACACCGGGGTCCGAAAACTTCTTACTAGTGATTCTCAATAGGTATTAGTGAAAGCAATATTTCAATACTGCTCACCTAGCAAACAGTGCTATAAGGAATTGCAGCACACTATCAGGAATGCCCAGAAAGCTGATGCGCTTGTTCACCTCGTCAAGAATCAGTCCCAGCATTAGCGCCAGGACCGGGAATAGAAAAGCGTGAAACTCCGATGCCTGTAAAAGACTGCTCAGATTAAGGCGAATTTGCATCTCAATGAAAAATTTTCCATTCTTGGAGCTGGAGAGGAGCCTAAAGAACACGGGGCTGGCTTAATAAGCCGAGCTCCTCAGTGTCGATCATGAATTCCATGCAGGGCGACGGGCATGTAAAGATGTAGCACTGTGTAGCCAGCTCAGCTATCAGTGATCAAGTACCTTCTCACTACCTAGTCTGATTTTATTCACTCAAAGGCACACCCCAGAAGTCGTGTGAACAAATCCGTTCGTTCTGTAGGATAGATCCTTGAGGAACAATCACAGATGCGGCATTCCCGCGGACGGAAATCACCTGACAAGAGCGCTGGGGCCCTGCAAAGTAAGCTGCTGAAACTGTAGATTTTTTCTTTTATCAGGCTGTTGTTTGGCACCCTCTCACCCGCTGCGCTCTCTCATCTCATACTCTCCTTTCCGCGCTCAGTCTCTCACTCCCTTAACACAACTGATCCCAAAGTTAGGCGAGCCATTAACCTGACCGTTCTAGAGAAATTCTTATCCTTTCTTCTTCACTGCCGGCCCATTTCGCTCTAATACATTCATATTCGTGTCCAAGAACCACACCTATTTGATCCTGGAGCATGCCTTCAAAGACAAAGGTCGGGCTCAATATGGGATACCATTTCGACAGGAACCGAGTAGAGAGATGCGGAAGGGCACGATACTGGAGAAAAAACGAAAAGAAATCGTTGACAAGGCCGAAAACGAAACCTCTCGCTCCCGCTAGTAGAGAAGGAAGCTGGCTCGGGAGAAAGCAAACGTCCAAACGAGTTTTCCGGACGTGCTAACCATTTCATCGACGATTAGCTTTGCTAACTTCACACGATATGCCAGCCACGCACGACTTCTAGAGGTGGGTGAGCATAGCGCCGCCAGGTGGCGATAGCGAACAAAGCATTCCCTGAGGCTTTATAAGCCGCCGTTTGGGATTGTGAGCGTGGGTCTCTGTGGGCGCTTCTGGCTACAGGTGACCTAGCACATCAATACCCTGGTGAAGAATTCTGACCTGAAATGGATGGAATAATATCCACTGCTCACTGCGTCTGCTTTCGAGCGGTCCGAAATGCGAAAGCTTGCCGTGTCGATCTCATTTACGGATTCTAAAGTGAAAAACTGGAAATTCCCGAGGGCGTGCCGAAGTTTCTCCTTGGCTGGACGGAGAAACTTCCGCTTGATTTGCAGTCACTAAGCATTTGTTGGAGACAAGTGAAGTTCCAGCGGTTCCCGCATTCAGTCCTCGTTATTTTATTATATACACTGTATAGTAGCGTCTCAGCATTAGGACACAATTTTTGATAACACTGAAAACTGCTCGGTCGCCAATGCGTTAATCAACCAATGTGGTGCCTTGCAGCTGCATCAATAATGAAACAGTGTGATTTTACTAGATGTATTGAACCTCTTCACTGCGGGCAAATTTAAACTGCTCATCCTGCCCATCATTCAATACATTTCTGAGCCGAGGAAGGGGAGCCCCGTTTTGAGGCCTCGTCGGACTTTTTCTTTCATTTTTTCTGCATCATCAGTCAACTCCTTACCTACATCTTCGTTACTGACCGCTCAACTCCTCCAATTCGATCTTACCATGAGACTGTTGCTTTGAGGCGAGTTACCTTCGACAAGTCTATAGGGCCGCAGTCGTACCGCAGGTCACTCTGATCAGTGCGCGCAAGTCACTAATCAGTGACCTGCGGTACGACTAATCTATCACTCAAAGGTAATTTTTGGGCGTTGCATATGTTCAGTGCGAGACCCGTAGACTCAAGGTGTCAATGAGGAGCTTCAGGTTGCGATGCAGCTCAAAGCTAGGGCTTCGACCTCACACATCAGCGTCAATGAAGGGGCATTGAGATTCTCTCGACTCGAACTAGATAAACGTTTTTGTGTGACTTTGCTCGTCAGGATCATCTCTGCGAAACACTTATTGTCTTCAGTCCACTGTAGAATCTGTTGAAGTAATCAAACAGGTCACGTGAAACGACATATTCGATTATTGATGTACATACAGGGGGGGGGGCAATAAAAAAAGACATTTTGTCGCCGTACTCAGATCGATTTAGTCGCACTTTGCTCGATTCAAAGCGAGTGTACCCAACTTAGAATTGAAGAGCACACTTCATTTCATAAGAAATTCTTCATAGTTGCCAGCTACGTGGGTGGCATCAGAAAAAAATTGCCTCGGAAACATGGTGCAGTGGGGTGGGGTCCTCGACGGATCGCGTACCATTACGAAGGTTTCCGAAAGGCGGTTCTGAGGGGGTTTGCATAGTTAGAGCTAATGTTCCTAGGAATCTATCCCACACTGAATCGATTCAAGAAATCATGTAAGAGCTTCAGGCTGAAGCTACAGTA
>KZ345167.1:54678-70388 GCA_002352805.1 Teladorsagia circumcincta
ATCCTTTATCCTTTATAGATACAGGGAAGTGGTCTTTGGTATAACAAGTATCATTCATTGCATGAAACGATTCTGCCTTCGCCGTTCCACCTCAGTGCGGATCTCCTGGCACGAAACAACATAGCCCAGCGCGGATGAAATGGCAAAGATTGACTTTGTGACGGAAATATAGGGATTGTTGCTCTCGGTCGTAGCGCTGAAATTCGGGTACCCGACAGGAGGTACGTCGCGCATCGAGAAGGCGGAGATGCAGACGGGCCAGCGGACGACTTGCGCGTGCTGCAACGATTCGAATCATGTTAAATATTATAGAATGTACTATAGAAGGTCTAATACCACATAGCACGCGATGCAACTTGACCAACTGCGCCTCTACCTTCCGCCGCGCGACAGGCCTCCTGTCGAGTACCCTGACCCTTGTTCGTCCCGTAGTAGAATGTAACCTTCTACTTGAGTAAAATTTTGTTTTGCAAGACAAGGCTGCAGCGCAAAAAGGATATCTTGTTTGGAAACCCTTTGGTTATAACACAGCAATCACATTATGAAATCTACGCTCACCAACGATGAAGAATATCGGGACACGTGCCTTCTTCAGTGGTGTCAGATCAATCGCTTTCCTTTCCACAGTCAGTGATTGAGATCTGCAACTGAATGTCTCACAACATATCAGCTCTTAACGTTTCCGATAAAGGTATGACTTTCGTAAAACATGCATATTGAGAGCGTAATACACTAACAGCCCAACAAGAACGTCTCTGGTTCTGTGGTCAGATTCGCTGGACAAACCACCTAGTTACAGACGCGAAGCAAAAGGAAACTGCGCGCACCGCGCACAACAAAGATGCGTAGAAATTAGAATGAGTCGCTCAAAACAGACGCGTCGCGACTGGGTCAGCTCGATTGATTTAAAGCAATGAAATCGAGATCATTTTCAAATACAAAAGATGAGTGATTGTTCTGAACTTTGATAGATTGCGCTGAGCTAGTATCGACTTAGAAGACCAGCGAAAAAGACTCGATAGCTCAAATCAAGAAAATGCGCGAATGGAGAATTCGCGAAATGGAGGATCTGGGAAAAAGAATAGATACAAGCTGACCAGTTGGTTTACTCCCCTCCCCCCCCCCCGAATAAACCGCTAAGTGTAAAAAATCTCGTCACCGGTTTTTCAATCCTTGAAGTCTCAGACTTTTGGATTCCCTTGACTGAGGCGTGCCCAATCTTTTCCGCTGATAGTACGATACTCACGTTAACTTAGTATGAATGTAGCCTCAAACGAAACAGGACAATGTTCCAATTCAGAAAGGTCCCGATCTCCGAGTGCCCATCCAAAGACCTGGTCTAATCACATCATGTCTAATCTAAACGACTATTACATTATCGTGTATTGATATTGCGTGGACACGGAGCGAGGTGGCTACTTCTGACACGCTCCTTGTCGCTTACGCGATGACGTCTAACATCGCCGCGGTGCACGTTCGCCGGCCACGCTGCCTACCTAGCTGCCGGGTAAGTCATGGGTTGGTGTACAACCCCCTTGCAGCTGAGATCCCTTGCTTGGAGCGGGTACTGTCTTGTCCCCAAGTCTGGTAGCCGGTGGCGGGTCGGTCTCCACCGAGCAAAGCGAGGAGGCCGATCAAGGCAAGGGGGAAGTATTTCCAGAGTCTGAGTCGGCGTTCCGCCGTAGAGCCGGTCGTGTTCCACCCCTGCTTCCCGTCTGGATCTTGCCCCTGCGAGGACACGCCGAGCGTAAAGTGCCATGAGAATGATCCCGAGCGGGACGGGGTCTGGAACTTGAAGCCCGCTGGCCTTGTCTACCCTTGAGCGAGATGGCCAAGGGAGATCAGAGATAGTGAGTTATTGCGTATAACAAATATGTTAATATGTTGTATTTATGGCCATGTGCCATGCCTGGTTAGCGAGGGTTTGACACCCTAGGTTCTTATGTGAGCTGCAAGCGGCAGTAGGGACCCGTTAGGAACCCATGGTCCCCGAAGGGTTGGTCCGACTCTTCTGCGGGTGCGCAGGATGGGTGTTGTGGGCCCGATGGAGAACCCTCCGACTGAGGGGTTCCAGGCGTTAGGAGTTGCTAGGCAGATCTCGCCGATGTCGATCGAGAGCAGGTTACACACCGTTCACGACACTCCCAGTTACTCTTCCACGACCGTCATCACAAAAACTATGAACAACAAGTTAATTTAGAGAGGAGTAGTAAGCCCTGCATTTCAGATAATTGACCTGAAAATGTTACGAATTATCGCCTTCTGGATAATACCAGTACCCACACCCATCGAACTGGATAACTCCTGGACCGATTTCGAGCGTAAGCAAGGACGCTTCAAAGTTAGTCGTCTGACAATTAGATCGAACGTATCGGGCGATCGAAAGGTACCTCATCCTGTACGATCGTTGCGGTCCGACGATCGTCCGTGAAAGTACTGAAAGAGGCAAGATGGGCAGAAGGCGAGCTGTGTGGCGAAAACTGAAGGTAATTTTTGCCATGTCAATGAATCTTTCATTCCAAAATCAGCACCTGCGCCTGCATTGTTTGGTCTGCACAATCCTAGTAGGTATGGAACAGGAGGCACGATTGACATCGTCACGCCTCCTGACTACCCATTCTCATCTGTTCAAATGATGTCTCCTTTGAATTCGTGTCTATACCTTCATACATGTGCCCGTTAAAATTTGATCATACTTACTTATGCTGCAGACATGCAGTAAGTTTACTACTGCTATATAATGTCACCCCGAAACACCCAGGTGTGTCTTAACACATTGACGACAGCGCGCGTTTTGGTTTTTTTGGCCACGTGGGACAAGGGAGATTTTGCGAGCGCGGCCGCCGCACCTCGCACCCGTAAATTTTGTATGGTAATTGGAAAGCAGCAGTGATACAAAATCATTTCACCAATATTCCGTAGAATGTAAACGAAGACAAAGTGCGAAATTCCAATCCAAAAAAAGTGTAATGGTAATGAAAAAAGGGTATTTTAGTCGTTGTCTCTGTAGTGGATGCGTAGTGGATGCCAAAAGTGAGTCTGATGTGGTTGTGCCAAGTGAAACACAAATTTCAAAACCCTTTAGGTCTTTGTTTTATTCTACTACTCTTTTTCATTGACATGTTCGTGAGAATAGGAAGAAAACAGAAATAGAGCGAGCTACCAATTCCGCTGTGCTTGAAAAACTTCTCCTAAACTGGAGCATATTTGGCTACACCGCGAGACACGTCGTTAACAGCTATTTTATGTTGTAATCCACAGCATACAAGCGAATAAGTTGGGAGGATTCCCCGCTAGAAAAAGAGGATCAATGTCCAACGTGGTGTGCAAAGTGACACTGTTGTCAGTGTGTTGAAATTAGCAGCTAATTGCGCCCTCCCCCTTCTTCTAATCATTTGAAGTAGTCAGCCGGCTTGAACATCACATTTGCATCTTAACATCACGGAAGCTGGGACACAATGTGGTTGAGAAGTGCCTCTTCAAACTGATCCTCTACCTTTTTTTCGTGTGAAGGTGGAATTAAGATCAGAAGGCAACTCATTAAAGTGAGATATAGGTGGTCAGTAGTGCTAGGAGGGAGAAAATCATGAAAAACGGCCCAGAGGCGAGACATGGGTCCCCTCCTTTGCCGTTGATTTCCGTTCGCATCGATGCGACTCTCATCGGTGCTGTCCTCATCAACGCTAATGCTCTCTCTCCCTCTTTCTCTGATGTGGCCAGAGTGAGAGCGCGGGAATTAACCATCGGTGGGAGTGCAGCGGCACGAGCGGCGCGGGGACGGCCATGCTAGATCTCCGGGAGCATATTCTTCGCTGCGAATTGCGTGGTAGTCCCCACCCTTCGGTCGCCCTTTCGCCGCGAGGATAGGGTCTCTGATTACCAGCCATCCCCGGTGGCAGCTATGGACCGACGGCGACTATTATCTTTCACTACAACATAACACAGGAAAACGATCCAGGCTGAGCTAGAGAAGTACGGCCAGCTGGTGTTCTCTAAAACAGCCGACAAACGTGGGCTCGCCTCGCCCGGTTGCTGCCCCTCCAGTTAGCACACCGCTTTTGGCAAGGGAAAAAGGTAAAAGCGAAAGATGATCGAGGAATCCAAGGGATTCTTGAATTCTCAGCTCCTGTCCTTTTGGGAGGGTGAACTGAAGACACTACCCGAGCGTTGCAGGCGAGTACACAGTGAATATCTTCAATCTCCATACTGCCCCGTCATTAAGGAATATATATAAATATATATATATATATATATATTTACGAAAGAGTTCGGGAGGGCAAGTTTCCGGCCAACTCAAAGGCAGCGATCACGATGGCTGATGGGCGATTTTGATAAGGTCATTGGACGTCATTAGTGAAAGGGTGTTGAAGGGTGTTACTAACCACACTGCACAGCGGGGTGAGGGTTACGGTCCTCGAATGACCTCAGGCGTCATAGAAACCGCAACGCCCTCCACGCATCCCGACCACTGCCCTCGATACCACCATTTGTTCTGTCCAAACTCATTTTTAAAAAAACTTCTGTGATAAAAATCTTATTTGGCCTCTCCATAACCTCCAACCAGAGTTCTTTCAGAATAGTATTTCATATAATTCGAAGAAACCGTTTACTTCTTCTCCATTAGTTTATCCAGATGTTGAACGACGACAGCGAAGATCTCTTCGATCGTCCCTTGTGCTTTAATCTGAATAAAAACCACTAACACTTTTGATCGATTCTGACACGATACATGATAGAATACTTATATGCATACCCTAATTAGTTTCTTTTTCTTTTCGTAATAATCCACAACAGGAGCAGTGGCAGTTGTGAATGTCTTGAGGCGCTTTTTAATAGTCTCCATGTTGTCATCAGCTCGCCCACTGTAATTCTATCGTAGAACAGACTAAGTGTCACTACTGCGGTTAGTGCAACAGCCAAAACTACACACCGCGGGTGAGCGTGCGCCAAAACTTTTGTACGCTGCGCCATTTCAACGTCTTCTTTTTCAGCTCTTGTTGCGCCCTCTTGCTTAACAGTAAATTACTTCGCCCTAATGCAACCACGTTGCGTCAATATGCGTCGTCAGCAAAAGAGCACAGACGAAAAACTGAAGTTGAGCGGATTGAGTGACCGTGATTGGAATTTTTTTGGCGCACGAGGACCAGCGACGTGTACCCTGTGTATCCGGCGGCTACGATGTAGACTTCACAACACAAGCTACGACAGCTTTCATACAATGTTTCAGTTTTATGCCAACGAAATTAGTAGCCGGTTGCAGTTCCACGCTACCAATTGTCACCAATTACAGCTATCATTTATTTGCTATCAGCACTATAAAGGGCGCCTGTCACGGTGTCTGTCACGAAATTCTTTAGCTCCTGGAGACTTGCCTGAAAATTCTGAGCCAAGCGTGGGATGGGAGGACATGTCTCGAGAAGTACAAAACATACATCAGCTAACCGGAGCCTTGCCCACAGTGACGTGCATTGGAATGAAAGGCACCAACGCAAAACCTTCAAATTTGGTTTCAAAACGGCCGGGGGATGGAGGCAAAATGCGCGAAGGTGTGGTGGGCGGGCGTTCTCTACGAAAGCGGTGCTTCATGAAAAAATCCATAACTCGATTTGGAGAAAGCGTAGAGAGCAGAAAAAATAAGATGCAGCAAAGCAATGTCTAAGGTGTTCCAGCATACATAAAGTGAGCGGAGGTCCGCCTACAATGGACGGAGTGTGCCCTTAAGCAACTGGCGTTTCCTACAAGATCTCATAATTCGGCTCCTAGATGACTGAGAGACCGGAAAAAAACGTGGATAGAGGTTAGAGGAGGAGAAAAACGCAAATGTTAGTGCTGGGCGTGGCGTGCGCAGAAGTGGGCGGAGTTTGAAACCAGGCCCATAACTCGGCTCTATGAAGTTCCGGAGACCGGGAAAAAAGCGGATAGGGGTTGGCGGGGGGAGGTGGGTTGACCGCTACTGGCAGGCGGAGCATGCACAAAAGAGGGTGGACTTCCCCATGAAATTTCATCTCGGTTCCAATAAGTTCTGGAGATGGGGAAAAGTGGAAAGTGGTTGGAGGAGAGATGTGGGTCAACTTTCATCGGTGGACGAAGCAGCACCAAAGTGGGAGGGGCTTGCCACGCAAATTAACAGCTCAATTGCGGTTCCTACAAGATCTCATAATTCGGCTCCGACATGATTTGGAAACTGGCAAAAAAGTGGATTGGAGTTGGCGGAGGGAGGGGGAATTGCTCGGTGCTTGCGGGCGGAGCATGCACAAAATTTGGCGGGGTTTGCTATGCAAATTCATAACGAAAATTCCCAACTGGATTGCAGTTCCTACAAGATCTTATAATTCGGCCCCGAGATAACTTAGAAAGTGACGAAAACGCGGATTAGGGTGGGCGGAGGGAGGGGGATCACCCGGTGCTGGCGGGCGGAGTTTGCCATGCAAATTCATAAGTCGGTTCCAAGAAGTCCCGAAGACGGGAAAAACTTAACAGAGGTTGTAGAAGAGACGTGGGTCAACTTTCATCGGTGGATGAAGCATGCACCGAAGTGGGCGTAGTTTGTAACGAAAATTCCAAACTGGATTGCAGTTCCTAGAAGATCACATAATCCGGCTCCGAGATGACTTATAGAACGGCAAAAATGTGGGTCAGGGTTGGCAGAGACTGGGGTACCACCCGGTGCCGGCGGGCGGAGCATGCACAAAAGTGTGCGAGGTTTGCCGCGAAAATTTATAACTCGTTTCCAATAAGTCTCAGCATGCAAAAAAAAAGAATTGAGGTTAACGAAGGGATGGAGCTCAACTGCCATAAGTGAGTAAGGCGTGCACCGAAGTGGGCGCGGTTTAATACCAAACTTACCGTTTGGTTAAGAGACAGTCTGAAGAGGGGAGAAAAGTAGACTGAGTAGACAGAGATTTGCAAGCGGACAGAGGTCAAATGCGGTTGGTGGGCGGGCATGTCACATGGTGGGCGGAGCTCAACTCCAGAGTTGCATATCCAGAGAGCACTGAGACCCAGAAAAAAGCGCATAGAATTCAGCTTAAAGGGCAAGTCAAATATTCGTGGTGCATAAGGTTTCGAAGATTCTCGCCGCATCGTTCCATATCGCCGCATAACTGTGTTTTGCGCGCAATTGCATGCGACGCCAACTGGTAGTTTATAAGTCAAACGTTCGTAGTGTACGGAGCAAATTTACGCCGAACCGACACCACTCCATATCGCCGCAAAATTGTGTTGTGCGCGCAATAGTGTGCAGCACCAACTACCTGCTATATACCCAAGTGTAGCTGTTCTTATTTCACTGTTTTTCTTCTTTTTTTTGTGTGCGCACCTTTGAGTGTATTGAAATAAATAAATAATAAATAAATAAATATAACTAGTAAAATCAGATCGAGGTCGTCGTCATTTGTGTTGTGCCGTCTGTAAAGCAGACTTTTCTGGGCGCCTTGTACAAAGGGTATTTGTCGCTCATATCCGCACTGTTACCATATACCTTGTTTTAGCTCTGTGCATAAGCCGTTGAACTAGGATATCTTCGGGTACGTCGAAAAATATGACTGATTTTGCCTCTTGAATCTGAATACAAGGAGTTTGTGCTAGGAAAAATCAATTTGGCAAAACCAGTACAAGCCAAAATGGTAGTACATATAGCGATCCCTGGAAGCTTCATCTAACCTCACATTCGAATTGCTCTCCTTGCTTAACTTCTCGTGGATAACCATCTATCAAGAACCCTTTGGAACCCTTGGCAACTGCCTTGAGCATTGCCTCTTTGATGAGATCGAGAACGATTTCCTGAATCAATATTTAAAGCATGAGAATAATACAGAAGTTGTGAGTTCTGATACACAACATACCAGGGGAACCAACTCTCCCGCTTCCATGATTTTCGTGAGTTTAGCACCTCTAGGAGAACCCGATTTGACCTGCAATCCAGGAAGCGTAGAAAATCTACAGTGAGAAGTACAACTGATGCCAATCATGGTGAACTTGAGTTGGGAGCAGAGTTAACATTCTGTCTAGTCTGGCCAGACAGTGGACCTGTATTCTGCGACTTTGAGTAAGAGGTTGTGTCTGGAGAAATTGGTTCAAATTAGAGATAGACACGGGAAGATGGAAAGAACTCCACAAAAACCTCAGCAAGCTCTATTCACCACCCTTCCTCTCCATGAAACAGGCACATCTGGGATTCTGGGGTGGGGCTGTCAGTACGTACCATGTTCAACGATACTGTTAAACCTATTCAATTGTAAGTGGTGTGGGAAGGGAGTCATGCATCTGAAACCGGCCAGAGGACACGGTTGTCCCTGGCTGGAAGCAACTGGTGTACTCGATATCGTTTGCAATTGTTGATTGTCCCGTCTAAAAGGTAGTGATATCACCACGCAACTCAAGCAAGGCCTAGAGGAGGGACCACTATCTCAACCAGCAAAATTCAATTAATCTACCCCAAATTGAATGCACTGTAAAGATTGAGAAAGAGCCGACAAACTCACCTCATCCCGCAGCAAATCTCCAGATGAAAGATGAGATAAACCATACTTGGCGACAATTTTCTCGCATTGCGTTCCTTTTCCAGAACCAGGACCACCTAAAAGAATTCAGGTGAAATCAACGCGTAGATACGATTTTAATTTTTAAATAAAAAAATTAGACACGATTTTTTTATGAAAAAGCTTGGCTTACCGACAATAAAGAAAATGGGGACCTTGGCCTTTTTCAACGGAGTCAAGTCGATTTGCTTCCTTTCCACAGTTAGTTTGTCCGAACTACAACAATTTAATAACATTGAGCATACGACCATGTACATGTAATAGGATAAAGCAACACTCTCAAAACGAATTCGAGGAGTTGACCGGTCGGTAACGAAGTTGTAGGCAAGGAGTTGACTGCTGATGAAGAAAAGTGGAAGAACAAAGCCGACGGGGCTCAAAACGGGGCTTCCCCTCCTCTGCTCAGAAATGAAGTGTATGATGGGGTGGACGAGCTGTCTGAACTTGCCCGCAATGGATGCGCTCAATCGCAATTGGGGCGCAATGCGTCGTCAGCTGACTGAGAACAACCCGAGCAAAACTACACTGCTTCATTATTGGTGCAGTAGCAAGATACCACGTAAGTTGCTTTAAAGGACCGACTTCAAATAGTCCCTGTTATCCCAAACGACCGCAAATGCCTCCTCTCCACGACTGCAAATGGGCGGCCGCACGGGGGCCCGGTAGATCCACCTCTTTGAACGCGTTAGACCCCCTTCCAACGCCTTTCAAAGGTAAGCTTTCAAATCGTGACACTTCCTATGTACCTGACTAAGGCTAGTGCTTCTATCCACCCCATCAGCATCGAACTTTTAGTACCCTGCTGAGATTGTTGCCTTAAAAATCTATGAACAACACAATCCCACAAATTCCGGCACTCTTGCACCACTTCTTCAATCAGGTCACTACGATGCCATCTGCCGCGGACGGTTGGAGCGCTGTACAGTTTAACAATCTAACCAACCTTCTCATTTACATATTTAAGACGTAAATTATCGTTACTGGGGTACGAGCCAAGAGTACACGCCGCAGGCCCTCAGTGCTAAAACTCGCGGAGTTGGTGCGAGCCATTTAAACCACTCCATTTTCTGCTCTCATCTGCGCCCTATGGCCATACATATCCTGGCCACCTAAGGTCCTAAGAATGTGGTGTGTAATATCCGAAGCGGGAGAGTACAGACAAGAGGGTTAAACTGAGCGGTGTAAATAGTTTACCCTGAACGAAGCGAGCTTCGCCGGGTGCGGACCACGGCGTATACCTTTTGACCCATAGGCACGTTATGATCGTAAGTCGACGGACTACTTTGACTCAGCCCTTTAAACCGCCTCTACGATCTCTCCTGGGTCCCTCTCCTCACCAAGGCTTAAGCCGATGGCATTCACCCATTCTCTAATCGTCTGTGCTCCAGCCATCGCGGCAGGACCACTGGGGAAAAATCAAGTAGTCCATTAACCACTAATCATCGTTAAGACTCAGTCAACCAGATATTAACTCACGGTATCAACTTGTCGAGATGTTGTTGAACCACTACAAATATTTCGTCGATTGTTCCTTGAGCATTGATCTGAAAACGAATACCCAAAACAGAATACTTGAATGAAGGCTAGGGTGCGGTCCACTCAAGGGGGAGGTGGCATCGTTATGTGGAGAGCTCAGCACACCCGGAAGATTCTCATTTGTCCCAACACATCCTCTCCACCTCAGCTCAGTCCGCATAGCGATGCCCCACTAGTAAACTAGCGAAAAGAACATTTCCAAGATGCGACTCACCCTGATGAGCTTCTTCTTCTTTTCATAGTAATCGACCACTGGAGCAGTTGCAGTTGTGAAGGTTTTCAGACGCTTCTTGATTGTATCCATGTTGTCATCAGCACGTCCACTACAACTTGTGATAGTGGAATGATCAAAAAAAAACATTATTATACTGACAGTTAACCTTGTCTTGGCTCGATGTAGGAGGCGTTTTACCAAAACATCGTCTGGAACATCGAAATAGATGACAGATTTTGCCTCTTGGATCTAAACAGCAACAGGACTAGGACTTGGCGAGGTATCCGCCGATTTCTTCGAAGAAACGGACCTCACGCTCGAACTGCTCTCCTTGCTTTACCTCTCGAGGGTAGCCATCTATGAGGAACCCTTTGGAACCCTTGGCAACTTCTTTTAGCATTGCCTCTTTGATCAGGTCCAACACAATTTCCTGGAGGCAATAGTACAGTCATTTTGTTGTCAAGAAAGAGAAAAACCAGACCCTGACTCACAAGTGGCACCAACTCGCCCGCTTCCATTATTTTATTGAGCTGAGCGCCTCTTGGCGAGCCTGATTTGACCTGAAGACAAACAAGATCAAAAAAAAGTATGCTGGATACCATCAGCTCCATCATTCACAGTCATGGAAACCAAAAAGCGGAGAGTTACGAAATGCGGAAAACGGAACAGCGTCCTCTTTCCTGCACCTTCCAAATGAAGAGCAGCTAGCAATAGTAAATGCGATCCGGTAGATACGACCCAATTTACTAAAGTTACCTCATCTCTTAGAAGATCTCCAGATGACAGATGAGATAATTTGTACTTGGCCACGATCCTTTCACACTGTGTTCCTTTTCCGGAGCCTGGGCCTCCTAAAGGCAGTGATGTCAATATCTGACCAAAAAAGCCATGTGAAATCAAGAAAATCAATCACGTCGCAGATTTCGCATTGATGCTGATTTCTCAGTGTATCTATAACTGAGAAGAAACGTGTAAAATTGCCTTCATAGCTCGCGAACAGAGCAATTACGCGATTAAGTAACCTGACGATTGTGCTGAAAGGAACGTGTAAGTATCGAGGGTCGTCGGAGTATCGCATCAAGGACGATCACAAGACGGGATCAACCGATCCTTGTGCACCTAATCTCAGCTAAATTGCCGAATCGCTAAATCGCATAATCACCAAATCTTCAGATCCATACATAGGCCTTCCTTCCATCGTGATTGGAGCGAGGAAAAGCGGGGAGCTATGAACGAGGCATAGAAGAAAGTCACCGCGCAACATTGCGCCTCTCTCTTTGAAAATTTTGCGTCAGACTCGAATGGGTCGCATCATGGTTTGCAGCCCGCCTACAGTTCAAGTGCAGAGCTATGTGCCGACCATCCGACAGAGCAACGCACGATCGATCGTACTGCACGGAAAGCACAAGATCGCAAAATTGTAGAATCGCAAGCTGAGTATGATTCGACCCTATGATGTGTTTTCTGCACTATCCGCGACATGGAAACGTGTTCTCGCGACAGAGACAATTGCAATGCAGACACTCTTCCATGGCGAAAGAAAACAAGTAAGAAAACATAATACATGTACAATGGCGAAGTAGGTACCCTCGCGAACCAATAATTTCCAGCCGAATGTGTTATGGATACGGTAACTGACGAAACTGATGACCACTGTTTCGCTCACGACATGTGTGTGATTTGCCTCCGTCTCCTTACACTTCCAGTGCACTACTAACGAGCTATACTACAGAACCTCTGACGGCGTGGTGCAAAAAGGTGAACGAGAAAAAAAGTAGATGCGAAGTCAAGAGACATGGTTCCATGTGAAATTATGATAGCGCAAAAAGCCGCTCATGTTCTAGGGGGGGGGGGGGAGGGGGGGACATCACAACAGGGCCGATGGTAGTTGACACTATGACCGAGCCCAGGAGAGGGAAGAAACGTCAAGGTGAATATATATTGCTCACTCCTCCCCAGAATCCCTGCCATTGCCTGAGGGTCAGTCCAAAGTACAATAATTGGCTCACTAACTTGAATGCCCCCCCCCAAGGACATGAGCGCCGCGCAAGTGTACAGTAAAGTATATTTACCGACGATGAAGAATATCGATACATTGGCCTTCTTCAACGAAGCTAGATCAATCGATTTCCTCTGGATGGTCAACGCTTCCGATCTATAATGGCAATTTTCAATTCGATCAAGGGCACTTTCCACTCATTTTATCTTGGAAAAAATCAAACTATATTCAAACAAGAAGTTCAATAGGATTGGGAAAAAGAATGAGAATTAACTACAAACTTTTTAGATGTAACGTGTTTGTCAAGATGTTGACAAACCATGGTGAAAATTTCATCGACAGTACCATCTGCTTTGATCTAGAACAATAAAGTCAAGGAAAATTCGTTAGAAAATGAACACAACAGACCCTTATGAGCTTCTTCTTCTTTTCGTAGTAGTTAACTACCGGTGCAGTAGCGGTTGTAAAGGTTTTCAGACGCTTTTTGATGGTCTCCATGTTATCATCGGCACGCCCACTGCAACTTGTGACTTGCAATATAGTTGCGACTCGTTTTAGTTATAACTACACAAAGTTGGACACCTAGTCTTGGCCCGATGTAGAAGTCGTTTAACGAGAATATCCTCTGCCACATCGAAATAAATAACAGATTTTGCCTCTTGGATCTGAATTATTAGACTTTTGGCATAAGTAGAAGAGGTTGTCAAAGTTTAAACCCTCAAAGGACCCCTTGCAGGATTTGGTCCACCGCAGCATCCCGTCGACGCACGCAGCTTTCATTGAACCAGTCCTTCTACTAATTGAAAACAAGACCCTATCCTATGGGTCGACGGACTACTTGAACTCTGTCCCTCAAACCGCCTCAGTTTAATGCTTCCGCCTGCACTCTCTCGCAGATCCCTTCCATCTCCAAGTTTTGGTCTAACAGGGCTTCACCCGTTCTCTCATCGTCCGTGCTCTCCGCCATTCGTGGCAGAGAGCACAAACAAAAATTCTAGTAGTCCGCAACCCTATCCTATGAATAATCCTACCTCGCGTTCGAACTGTTCCCCCTGTTTCACGTCACGAGGATATCCATCAATCAAAAATCCTTTTGAGCACTTGGCAATTTCTTTCAGCATCGCTTCTTTGACCAAGTCCAAAACCACTTCCTAAATGTGAAAGTAAAAGATGATTACTAATTAAAAAAGGGAATGGCTGCCTGAATCTCCTGATGCTCTACGTACCAGGGGAACCAGCTCGCCAGCTTTCATGATCTTGTCAAGTTTAGCACCTCTAGGAGAGCCAGATTTGACCTGCAATGATTGGCGTCAGAATTGCAACTATTCATCATATCCTTACGGAACGAACAAAGCTCTTATGATTACCTGCAAAAATATTGCTTTCGTGACATACAACAGTCATCTGCTTAATATGGGTCCCGTTAGGCCGATGTCAGACCTCGGAACGAGCGATTCGCTACTAGCGAATCGCTTAATTCGCAAAGTCTGACACTGGACTCAGCCAGGCACATCTTGAAAGGGTGCTGTTAAAGTAATAGGAGGAAGGAAACATAAAATGGGACTATACCATGAAATCGAATTCTGGGAGCTCTGATCTGCCACAATTTATAAAGACTATTTGCAGCAATAGAGAGAAAGCCATAGAAATTCACGGATCGGTTTTAGTGACAGATATGCGCGGCATCAAGAGCATAGATCCACGTCTCGTCACGAAAGTTAGCATACTGTGGAAGTGAAACGTGTCATCGACGGCAATGCATGTGGGGGTTAAAAACACCATCTATGCAGAAAAAATCAAACGATGAAATCATCGAGAAATGTGTACAAACTCAGATTTCATCCAGCAAGGGGGGGGGATTCAGTGTGACAGTTCATATCGCGTAAAGTAATCCAACTTCTGCAGGGGAGAGAAGCTCCGATGGGTTTACCGGCAAAAGGGAAATGGTTCACGGCCCTAGGGATCTCCTCCCCTGCGAGAGTTGGAGTTTCTGCATGCGGCAGCAACTGCCAGATCACATCATCGACCCCTCCCCTACTGTATGAGGCTCTTCATCGCGATTAAAAGTACCTCATCTCTCAATAGGTCTCCCGATGACAAATGGGAAAGACCATATTTGGCAACGATTTTTTCACATTGAGTTCCCTTTCCAGAGCCTGGGCCACCTGAACACAGAATAATGAGCTTTCAAGTAGCATGCATACGATCACCTGAATTTTATAAAGTTGTTCTTATTCACCAACGATAAAAAATATCGGCACGTTCGCTTTCTTCAGCGGGGTCAAATCGATCTTCTTCCTATCCATGAGCTGCAGCTGTAACACGAACGAATTAAGTAGATAGTTGAAGACAGCTTTCAAAAGTGGAAGAAATACACAACTCACAAGTCAGCTAGAGCGTAGGCAAATGAGCCTGAAAAGGTCAAGTATTATGCCAAGTACACTATCGCGAAATACACCTCACGACGTCAGGTTTCAGGATGTGGGGCGCTGGAACAGAAAGCGACTTCTTCGCTTTGATAGCGCGAAACTTTTGATGCGGATACCCCAGGCCCACTCAAGATCATCATAAGTGGGTCTCGGGTTCCCATTCAACATGAGAGGGTCTGGGGCTCCCGTATCGAAAAGTCGCGCTATAAAAAGCGAAAAAAATCGTTATTTGTCCAAGCGACCCACACCCCCAACAAAGCACGTATTTTCTCAGTTTTGCCGGTACCAGCGCTTGGCCGAAATTTCTACATGCGTTTCAACCTTTGTAGACTAGCCACTAAAAGACAACTGTTACCCGAAAGACCGACTGCACAAGCATACCAGAGATCTAAATTATGGTGTTTTTTTTTTAAGTTATATTAGCCTCACAAAAGACTTGACGTCACTGCGCGGGAAACTCGTCCACTTGCTGTTCCGCAGCTTTTGCGTGCGACAAGCGCAGTTATATGATGACCTTTCTGTTTACCACGACTACCCGTTATTTGATGACATGGGAAATGCAAAGTGCCCCGCGAACAAAATTCGAACAGTGATCCACTTGAATAATATAATTTTCCGCCGAAAAAAAAACTATGACGCAAAAGTGCACACTGTGCATATTGGTCATCGACGGCCGTATGAATGATTACACCGGGATTTGTCGCTTCCATTAACACATGTGTTCGCAATATTTGCAATGGAGCCGTGCACCCTAATGTCGAGCACTTGCTATCGATCGCTGACAGCATTTCACAACCCGTGTGGCTCCAGCGCTGCATTACGTTCGCCGTAAACAAAATCGCAATTCTAATAATAACTGAAATGTAGTTAGTCTGAACAAACAGAAAAGCGAAAGATTGATGTTTACACAGTGAACAAAAAACCAGCTGCACCAAAACGAAGTGGAAAAAATTGGGATAGCTGCACTCTCTCGATCGCCTGTATTCTTCACA
>KZ345167.1:112034-123078 GCA_002352805.1 Teladorsagia circumcincta
ACTACAATGACACATCGATACGACTCATGCCAAGATTCATTGAGAGTCGCACATGGGAACTGCTTCAATATGTTGCATGAACCTATCCAAAACCTTTCCCAAAGGAAAAAAACAGCTCTTTCGCTCGCACTCCTGCATAAGGGCCTCCACCAGAGCAAAAGTCGAAAAAAATTATTTACATCCAATCTTATGAAGAAACAAGGAACAAGAAATTACTACGAACTAGACATGTAGTAGAAGCTATAGACCAGCTGCCAACGGACTGATCTTATGCTTTGACGCTGGAGCAGCTCATCTACTACAGGGTATCCCAAAATTATGGGCGCCGAAATTCAAAAAGTTATTAAGCAAAAGTACTCGATTATTCTCACCTTATTTGCTTATAATTAGTTCTGCAGGAAGGTCTTCTTGTAATCTGTTTGATTGGAGGAGTGAAATCCCTATAATTTTTAGGGGAGCGCAGGGTCTTTCACTGCGACCTGCGATCGCTCGCATGCACGAGGCTGGTACCCCAATAAAGGGCAACGACAAATACCCTGTTGCTTCTTGAAGGGCTACACGTACGACTATCATACGACACTACGAAGCAGCGTCCATCGTCCATATGCCTGAGAGAGGGAGGAAGGCTAGCCATTCTGTCGAAAGGGTGACTGAAATATTCGTTCTCAAATTGTCCGAGAGCCACGACGCCCCTCCAGAAAAATGGCAAGGGAGCTAGAGAAATCGAAGTCCTCGATGGGGCAGATGGTCAGTGAAGTACTGCGTAGCCGTTCCTATTATACACTGGCGTGCCATTTCATTAACGGTACCACCAAGCAGCGGAGGGTCAAAAATTGCAGAAAGTTGCTCACCCGCTTAGTGATGACACGCACCCGACCATCCCTTCTTCTGAAGGAAAAATTTCCATAGCTGAGCGGATTGGCATTAGTCAGAACGATTGCATTCTGGCCAGATATGTAAGGAGTGCTACTCAGCAAGAAAAGATTGTTTGCAAATCACTGAACTTGGTCCCAATTTTGGTTTGAAGGAACACCACGTCTATTGGTGAAGGGCGTTGATTTTCCGGCGATTTCGTAAGATCATCAACAAATCCGGACACCTGAGGTGAGCATAACGAAGGCTAGGAGCGAGTCCCACCGTGGAAGTAACCCGAGGTCCTTCCAGCAGGAAAGTGCTCTAGCCCACATAGCCAAGTTCATCCAAGAGCGGTGCCGGGTTCAGTTGCCCAGCTTGGCTAGCACCGAGGAATGGCTACCATTTTCACCAGGTTTACTCCCATCTCCCCTTTCAGTGTGGTTGTAAAGTGGAAGTAAGGTGTGTCGAGTTCATCAACACAGTTTGGGTCACTGTAAGCAATACTGAAGGAAGCCCTGAGATGAAATAGACCAGGAACATCTGCGTGCAACGTGCGCGTAGCACAACAGAAGACTTCAAGCTCTCAATCGTTGCATTGGGGAGCATTTCGGAATCTGGTTATACCACATTGTAGTACATAATGCAAGTTAACTTACATATAAATTCACTCAGCATCCTTCGCTTAGGAGCTTGATATATATTGCCTTGTATAGGCGCCCATAATTTTGGGACACCCTGTATTACACATTAAAATTCGAACACTTGTTCAAATGAGTATAGCTTTCTTCAAAATGGACGAATTTCCAATCTGGAAGCAGATTTGAAAGTTTTCGAAAACCTCTTTCTAAATGTCATGGAAGTGTTCGAGTACCGCCGAAAGGTTTTTTTTCGCTTTCAACGACTGCTACTCCTCTCAGGGGCGATAACGTACAAATGTGGGAGCAGATTCGGGATCAACGTGCTTTCCACGTTCCAATAAGGGGGATAGAATTATTTAGGGAATCTCAACTTTAACGAATACAGGTTCATGAACTTGACGCTGAAGACTGGTTTCTTGTAGAATAGTGGATCCCTCTCTGCCATTTCACCAGGAACCTTTCAGAAACCTCTTCAACTTTTCCTGAATCGATAATTTTTCCTAAGAGAGCCATGGTTGAAGCGCGCGCAACTGATTGGGCCCATTCAGGGATGCGTCGTATGCTTTACATTCCTTCATACTCGTAGCTCATTTAAGAGATGAAATATCCGTCGCGACCCGGAAATTTAGGATTGTTTAAGTCGTCGTAATAGACACTAAGATAGCTTGAAATTGCAACGCGGACCTTTTTAAACCATGAGAATTTGATCTGTGCGGAATAACATTGTTATAGGGAGTGTTGGTCTGCACAGCTACACTAGCTTGCCGATCACTTCTTGATTTTCGTGCTTTTAAAGCCCTCCGACAACGATGGTCCTACTGCTTCCATCCTTTGACGGGTCAAATACGACCCCCCTCCCCTGTCGACCTATCGGGGATTCTTGAACGCGGCTCGAACCTAATAATCATTTCAATCCACTGAAGTGAGTTGTCAAAGGATCTTCCGCGGAAAAGGCTCCGCCCCCATCACCACAGGAAAACGATACCTTAAATCCCTAACCTGATGAGCATAGCAAAAGAAACGAAACATAAGTGTTAGTATCGGTAATACTAATCCGACACACGAGACAAAATGATCACCCTTTCCGAGGAAGATTCGTTTGAGGTATCGTTTTCTGTGGTAATGGGGGCGAAGCCTTTTCCGCGGAAGATTCCTTTAATCATGTTCAACTTACTAAAGTAGAGTAATCGATTATAATCGCGTAATCAATTTGAAACCGCATGGGATACAACTATTGACTGGGTTTCCGATTCGAACCAGCTAGGGTTAAACGATCAATTCAGTCATCTGTTTGAACTCACTAGGGTAGATACTGATCGATTTATAACTTCAATCTGTCCGAGTTGAACAATGATCGGGTGGACTGCTCTTGTCCTATCTTCATTAAGGGAACCAGGAGTGTCTTCCAAGAGGCCCATCGCGCGGCGAAGGAAGAGAAGCGGACGCGGCAAAGGTCGAGTAGCAGCTCATACAGTAGCGGTTAGGCGTCACGTTAAATAGTGTACCATACCACGTCTCATCGCACATCTCGCGCTGCGACTCGTCCTTTGCCGTGTCTGCGTCTCTTCCTTCGCCGCGCGATGGGCCTCTCGGGAGACACCCGAGGGACCGGTGCAGCGGACTTGGGGTAATGCAGCTGACAATGTGACCATCCTAAAATGCGCCAAAGAGGAACTGGGAGAAAGCGAGGTGATTCCAGAGGAGAGTAGGCAGCATGGTTATGGAATGAAGAGGTCTATCTAGTCGTGAAGCGGAAAAAAGGAAGCATGCAAACGTTTGCAGAAGAGAAGAAGCTCTGAGGACCTCGCTTCCTACAAAACTGCAAGGGACTTGCGAGCGTTGCCGTTACCAAGGCAAACAACACGAAGCTGGATTCTTTGTACGAGAAGTTGAAAGGTAGAAACGCAGAGATTCTCGCCTTCAGGCTGGCTAAAGCACGGTGTTGAGCTACTCAGAAGTGTACTTTAGGGGGCTTCTCAACGAGGGCTTCCTCCATATGATCAACTTAAAGGCCGAGGCCACAGCTGGATTATCGCACTATCGAGTCGTGAAGCGAAAAAAAGGAAGCATGTAAACGTTTGCAGAAGAGAAGAAGCTCTGAGGGCCTTGCTTCCTACAAAACTGCAAGGGACTTGCGAGGGTTGCCGTTACCAAGGCAAACAACACGAAGCTGGATTCTTTGTACGAGAAGTTGAAAGGTAGAAACGCAGAGATTCTCGCCTTCAGGCTGGCTAAAGCACAGTGTTGAGCTACTCAGAAGTGTACTTTAGGGGGCTTCTCAACGAGGGCTTCCTCCATATGATCAACTTGAAGGCCGAGGCCACAGCTGGATTATCGCACTATCGAGTCGTGAAGCGGAAAAAAAAGGAAGCATACAAACGTTTGCAGAAGAGAAGAAGCTCTGAGGACCTCGCTTTCTACAAAACTGCAAGAGGCTTGCGCCATGCCATGACCCCAAGTCACGATATTGTCAGGCTCCGCCCTCGGAGGATAAATGGCGCCCTCGACCAATAAGGAGGCTTCTGCTGCTTCCGCCGTTGTCGCGGCTATCGCTGTTGTTACCGGCACAGCTAGCAAGAGCTCGAAGTCCCGCTCATTAAACCCACCTCACTGACACTAGGCTGTCCGATCGTACAGACCTGTCCTCAAAAGAATCGTAGGAATACGAGTCAGAGGACTCTGTAGTCGTTTCTCTTGCTCTCACCTGCAGAGGAATGGAAGCTGCTAAAAGGAATGGTCGGCGGAAACGCTAGGAACGTTAGGTAATTGATAAGGGTTGAATCCCAATAAAATCAAAACCATAGACACTCAATCTCAACCTAAAGCCAATGAGATTGATCAGGGCATGTCAGAACCGTTGTCTTCATAATGGTGAGATTGCCAATCATATATCGATATCTATAAAGGTATAAACTAAATGTTCTGTGCCTGTAAATAAAGTTGGAACCATCAACAATTGTATTTGGGAGTGATGCCTCAAAACCATGAGGTTCGGCGTGCAGTTGGGAAGATAAGGTTAGAAAGGAGGTTGGTCCGGATGGAGTACCTATAGAGGCTTGGAAGGCGCTTGGAAAGCATGTGGTGAGGTGGCTCACCCGCTTTCTGAACACGGTCGCTGCCGCAGAAAAGATACCGGGTGCCTGGAGAACAAGTTTTAGGTTATCGGAAAGTCCTTGGGCATTTTCCTCTCCATCTCGAAAAATCCTTGAAGATCTTCTGAAACATTCACTGTAGAACGTGTGTGAACGATAGTCAATGCTCTCTTTAGAGCACTTCTACCGTAGCTTTTCATCACGACATAGGCAGAAGATGGTCTCTTACTGAAAGTATGTTCGACTGCTGTTGTTTTTGTAGATCCAGAAAATGTGTTGGTATGAACGATGTGGCAAGAAACCTATGTGCTGCAATGGAGCTCCAGACTAACCACAACACGGTAATGATTCAGTTGCCGAAGTCTAGGTACTCGAGATAAAACGACAAAACTGGTCGCACACGTTACGTTACGCTTATTGCCTTCTGAAGCTGTTTAATGAGAGTCCGTGGTGCATGCACGAAAAGTGCTAAAGCTTTACCAGTGTCATCAAAGCACATGTACCTTACCTCAATATCAAACGTAAAGAAGTGAATGCATAGCGAAAAGAAATCTCGTGAACTGACTGACCGCAGGCTATTGAGACGATGGAATTTAACTGCAAACCCTTTACCCACTAGAGCTGTTGCCAAAGATTTCCATTGCGGTGACCAATAATTTTGGCAAGTAGATGGGCTCGCCGAAGCCGTGCTCAGAAAATCTGGCAATGTTTCTTTATCTCAGCCGCGTTCGGCCACGAATTACGAAGAATGTTTAGTAAAAATTTCGAAGCTCCTTATGGGACGACCTGATTCATCTGTCGTATTCGGCACAACTGCCACCGTCATTCTATCATCAGCATCTGTTGCTGTCAAATCAAATGGAAGAGAGGTTGTCCGACGATCTGGAACTACCAGAAGTGTATTTGCCCAGGTTTTTCGCCTCCAAAGCTCAAGATCTCTAAACAACTGGCAAACAGAACTTATTTGCTGAAAGGCAATGCTTTGTTAATTTTGTTGGTGTTCATAAATGTTAATTGTTATCTGTACTAAAGAAATGGATTCGAAACTTGACAAATTCGCAAAGACTTTTCCGACAACCTAGTACTATCGTACGAATACCATAAAGATGTACGAGTGGCCAGTCGACTTGTAACTGTGGGAGCTGCATCCTATTCCTGGCGCAGTTCGATTCATGGCAGAAAAGTCTTCATCGGAGGGCAAGTGGTGGAGAAGTATCGAGAAAAGCGACGACCCTGCTACCTAGCCCTTCTCGACTTGGAAAAGGCATTCGACCCATGCTGCGAGCAGTACTATAGAAATTGTGGAGGGCATGTACGGTGGAGCTAAGGCAGCTATACGCACCTAACCGGCCTAACGAGGCAGTGGACATCACAGTCGGGGTGCACCAAGTAACAACTCCGAGCCCCTTCCCCTTTCTCCTGACGCTAGATGTTCTGATGAAGGGGCCATGTAGTGGCCAATGAAGACAATCCTTCACGCTGACGGCATTGCCCTGATGGGACAGCAGGGAAGAAGTTCAAGCCAAGATGCAGATATGGTAAGAAAATTTGGCAGAAGGTGGACTCCGGCTGAATGTCAAGAAGACCAAGTTCCTGAGCTTTGAAGAGGGTACAGAGCCGATGGTGGACGGCCATCGCGAAACCGTCGAAAGAGTGGAGAGCTTCGGATATCGGGAGCGTTATGGCAGCTGACGGGGATGTGGATTAGGTGGTGAAGGCGTGGGTCAGCGTTGAGTGGATGGAATGGAGGGAGTACACTGAAATTCTCTGCTCGAAGGTGCTCCAAAGCGCTCAAGGGGAAGGTGTGTCGCACTACGGTGAGACCTCCGATAGATCCGCGGCAGCGAGTACTGGCTCAGAAACGAGGATGTTGGAGCGCTCATGCAGACTATCCCCGTTCAGAAGTACGGGAAAAGCGTCTGCGATGGTATGGGCGTGTGCTAAGGAGGCCACCAGATAATCCGATAAGAACAGCGATGGATCAGCTGCGAAGAGCCCTAAAGAAGAGGTGGAGAGACGTGATCTAGAAGGACCTGGGTGAGGTCACGGCCGCGGTAGAGGATGCTCTGGACAAGGCAAAGTGGGGACGACCGACAAAGGCAGCGGACCCTACGACTGCGTGGGACTAACGCTGAGCAAAAGAAGAAGGGGAAGATGAATTAATAGTTAGCCATGGTACGGATAGTTAATATATGATAAATGGCAAAAATTTTGTCATCACGGGGGATTGAATTTTGAACCATTTCCTCACCACTTCTGGCTTTCACGTGGATGCTCAGTGAAAATGAACCTAGGTTTTGAAGTCCACGTATAAGTTCTACAACATGCAGAAATCGTTTCGAGAAAGCCTCCACATCCTGAACGACCTCCTTCGTAAGGTGTTACTCTTCACACGCTCTCCCACAAGCACAAACTCGACCGTGTGCTTACTGCCAAGTCCACTTTTAGCCAAAAAACCTTGATCATTATGAGTGCTCTCAATACCAGCAATCGATGTATTACCTCAATGGTACAAGATTGAATGACTTACAAGCCAGTGAATGAAATACGTCAAAAAATCCTTGTACTACTGATAAGATTAGTGAGTTGAAAATTAGCCGAAACTACTTACACGCATATGGATCATAGATGAGAGAAAGCTCGTAACACATGTGACAATATTGACTGCTTTCACGTCATCAACTAAACACGATAACTGACAGGCGAAGAAGTGACACTGAGACCAAATGAGCTACTTCAAATAAGCAACTACCTGTGAGAGTTAATAAATCAATGACAAATATCTACTCAGAGAAGTGTTTTGAAGTTTCAGACGTCGGTTGGACTACGCCGTGACGAGTGATCGGCTTGAGGATCAACTTTCTCGCCGATTCTCATTGTGCCATGATCCATATAGTCTTCAAGCATTGGGGCGGAGCTGAGTGCAGGAAAATAGCCCTAAATACTCAACCTTAATTACCATTGGAATTATTCGACCGTGTCTCCGGCAAAAGTCAACAGAATCGTCCGCTCGTCGTATCGCCGCGCACGACCACCTGCGCGTCATCACGATGCGGCAATTTCTCAATGGGCGCAGCGACTTTTGAGTTCGGCGATACGAACAGTGAATTTCTCGCAATCCACAGTAATCACATAATGTAATAATCACAAAAACTTGGCAGCTACGGTTGCGACTATCGTGGCCGACCGTTAACGCAGCGACGTGGACGACTCTGTTGACATAACCCCTACGCCCCACGTATTCCACCTTAATTACCTGGTTAGAGGACTGGCGTGGTGGAAAGCCGAGGAAATGTGGAGGTCGTGAGTATTTCTCGATTGGAGAAGGAGGTTGCTTCTTCATCGAGTTAATTGATGAATCCTGAATGGAAGTCGAAGAAGTTATTGATACCACCGCTGTGGAGAACGTGAGATCATTTCGTGTGGCTGTTCCTTGCGGAAGCATTAGAAAGCCCTATCGATCGATATCGTACGTGCCGCGCTTCAGACGGCCATGCCAGAAACGGAGCCTTTCCAATGCTTGCTAGGTCCACACATCAAAGGAGAATTCCATGAAGGTCGTACGTTGAAGAAATAGGAGTTTAGCTAGTAGAAAGACGGGCGAGACCAGGGTTAAAATCGGTCCAGAATAAGGCAACGTCTCTTTACGGATTTCTGTCAGTGTCAGTCACGCTGTCCCGCGGGGACATTCACTCTCGCTATCCGCGAGCCGTCTGTGCTCTTCGCGAGTACGCTCACTACTCGACATTACTCTCGCAGTAGGAGCAGTAATCAAGGGATCCCTCGATCGCTATTCACCCTGGGCGGGACCCACCGGGACGGTGCGCGCTTGCAGCGAATTATGTGCACAAGAACAATTTATCAGTATGGTGGCCCAGGTTCCACCGTAACCACGTTGCACTGGAGCGCGCTGTCGGGCAATGGTGCGCGAGATATGTGTCACTGCGGAGTAACTAGCTCTTGGAACCTAACCACACATGAAAAGAACTACCACAGCACAGCACAGGAAGCGAATGACAGGAACGGACGTAAGGTCTGCAGAGTTGTTAATAATCCATTATCATCTTTTCCCTCAAGTTTTGCACCCCAGGTTAACCCTGCTAAACCCTAAATGCGATCCCTCCCTCCGCAAAATCACGAATGCGACCCTCTCATTCGATTAGTGCGAACGGACGATTGATACTGTTTCGGATAAATAGAAGTTCTTCGGAAATGCTGCAGGATGGGTGGTCACACGCTACGGCAGGCTGCCGTATCCTGATGATAGGCCGAGGTGTCATTACCGCCCTATTTCGGACAGAGTCAAGCATGCGTTATGGAATCTTCGGCAGGTCGGCAGGGGGAGGGGGTCGTATTTCCGTTGGGAGGACGGAATCAGCATGAACATCACTGCCGGAAAAGTCAAAAAAACACAAACATCAAGAGCGATCGAAGTCATGCAAACTGCAAGCTGAGCGAGCCAATAATTCCAATAACTATGTTGTTCCACACTTTAAATCCACACGGTTCGAAATGTTCCGCGTTGTGATTCCAAGCAAACTCAGTTATTTAACACGACCAGGTTAAAGAATCCGAAATTCACAACCTCCGATGGATATTTTATCTTTCAAATGAGTCCAGGAATATGAGGGAATCTGAAGCACTTGGCCCATGTGCTTATCATATCAGTTGTGCGCGCTTCAACTACGGATCTCTGGAGAGAAAATATCGATACAGGGAAAAACAGGAGGTCCCGGAAGGTTCCGTATGAAGTGGCAAGGAGGGATCCACTACTCTACAAGAAATGCACCTTCAGCGTTAACACATTGACGACGCGATTGCGCGTCTCACTTTGCAAACCACATGGGACACTGAGACGCGGTTGCGCGCCTCACCCTTGCCATCGTTTTTTTCAAGCGCTGCGCGGCTTCCTTGTCGTTAGTTAAAGGTTGTCTGCATTTGTTTCGCAGATCATACATTACATTAACCATAAACACCGTGGTCCACGAAATGGCTGAACGGTTTCAACACAGCTGCTAAACCTTCTTTTCGGACGATTTGAGTGTTTAGGGAAGGCTAGATCACGCCAGGCTTGCGCAGTTTGCCGACTCTACATAGACTCCGCAGCCCTCTGAAGAAGATAACGTAAACACGCACATTCCTCTTTTCACGCATTTCAAGTGGCTTCGGACACCCTCCACGTCGCTAAACTGACCATATTCCCCTTGGGTTTCGTCCTTTCTTTCGCGCTAATGCTGTCACTATCTCGCTCAGAGGGCACAAGCAGGCTATGTGAACTGTCGCAGATCGATTTCCCCTCCCAATGTACTCTTGTTCCGCAGTTTTCGAAGATGAGCCCGAAAAACCCACCATGTTGGATAGTGAGACGCGGTTGCGCGTCTCAACGGTGGCGCCCGCCAAACTGCTCATGTCCTACCCGGCCAAAAAAAGCCAAAACGCGCTGTCGTCAATGTGTTGAATTCATAAGCATATTATGGTTAAATGTGAGATTCGCTAAACAATTTTACACTTGTTGGAAGGAGAAAAGCACTCGGATTCCACGCTCCAATTTTGTACATAATCGCCCCGGAAGGAGCTATTATATTCATCGAAAGAAAGTCAATGCAGCGAAAAAGTACCTTCCTGCGGTACACGGGAAAAATTCTCGGAGTGGCCATTTTTTGAATGCTGAAAGAATTGAGCAGTTCTAATACCCACTGCATAGAGCATCTCTTCTAGAAAATGATGACATATCAAAGTTTGCGACCGGGTGAGAATGGACGGAGTTATGGCTTTGAAAAGTGTAAAAACATGCTTTCATCATAAATTCCCAACGAGGCCATTTTCCAAATGTAGGTATTGAGAAGTTCTAGTAAACCTTTGATAGAGCAAATCTCCTAGTTTATGATGACATATTAAGTTTTCCGATTGGACGAGTTTGAACGGAGTTATAGCTCTGGAGTGTAAAAACTCGCACTCATCTTGAATTTTCCTAGTGAATCAATCTAAACAAACATTTCGTTTGAATTTCTATCAGTTTCATACTTTCCAGGAATAGGTTGTCAAAATACTTCCAAATCTGTTCTCAGATTGAAGATTCGTCCTCTTTGAAGAAGTTACAACCATTTGAATGTGTGTTCACATTTCACCGTAGTAGATAAGCTACTCCACGGTCAACACTCACTTCTCAGCTGGTTCGTGGCCTCTTCATCCATGAACCAGCTGAGAAGTGAGTGCTCTAATCCATAGACATTTTCCGTTTTTGCTCCTCGTCTTTGTAGAATTACTTGTATTGGGTTGTCCCATAATTCCTAACCGAAATTTTTAAATTCGAATTTCTTCAATCCAAATTAGTGTCACTGCGAAATAAGTTGGTATGTTAGAGAGTGCATCTAGGCCGTTAGCCAGGAGATTTTGGAAGGGCATCTTCGCAACCGGATTACTAGCTAGCAGTTCAAATAGACCAATGACAATGATGAA
>KZ345167.1:126436-145374 GCA_002352805.1 Teladorsagia circumcincta
AGTGTGTGTGTGTGTGTGTGTGTAGTGTGTGTGTGTCGTGTGTGTGTGTCGTGTGTGTGTGTGTCGTGTCGTGTGCGTGTGTGTCGTGTGTGTGTGTGTGTGTGTGGTGTGTGTGTGTGTGTGTGTGTGTGTGTGTGTGTGTGCGTGTGCGTGTGCGTGTGCGTGTGCGTGTGAGCGCGTTGGCGTCGCATTCGCAGAAATTTTCTAAATTTTCTAAAAAGAAATCTTCCCCGGCTCAGCGCGGATAGACAGCGACGGACTACTACTATAAGTACTACTACTAAACTACTGAATACTAATACTGACTACCAAACTAATACTACAAAATGGGTGTAATTCTCTTCATCGTCAATATTTGTCAATACCGTAAGTAGATTTGTAATCGACGAAACTGCTAGTTTCAGAGAACTACCACGTTTGTGGAACATCTTCAGAGCCCTTTTGAATATTTAGTTATGGGGTAGAGAATTGGGACCACAGAAGTGCACACTTCTTCATCTGAAAAATTTGTAAATTTCCTCAAATAAGATAGTGTAAGAAGTGTCAAGACAATTTTGAAAGCTCCGATTTAAAAAAGTACTCAAACTTCTGTGAAGTTTCTTTTCTTCAGCCCCGTAGGACCGTTTTCAGCAACCATAACTTTCTTTAGAATCAACCATTTGCAATTTTGTCCCTCAGGAGTAAATTAGAAGGTTAGAGATTTCGAATGAACACTTGAACTTTACACTTTTACTACTACTTAACTCTTTTTAAAATCAATGGAGTCAAAAAATCTTCTCGTTGTACCGTTTTGGGGAAATCACGGACCGATTGTTGGCAGAGCTCTGGTTTTTTGGCTCTGAACTAATAACTTTCATTAAATCCAACTTATTGCAATTAGTGTCCCTCTGAAAGAAACTATGTAGAAGGTCAGTTTTCTGACGAATACTTGATCTCGTTCCCAAAATAATCCGTTCAAAAAGTCGTCCCGTCGGACCGTTTTTTTTTTCATAAATTTCCGGAGCTGCTCTCCTGAGAAAACGAGTTTTCAACATTCAAACGCTTACAGCTCTCTTCAAACGCAATTCCATGGAGAACAGTGATCACTATGACAGAGTCAAAGCTTTTTGCTTCTTAACAGATTTTTCAGGAAGTCGCCGACAGGCAATTATTTCTTTCCAAACTTTTCGTATAAGCCTTCAGAAGTCCATCTACTCAAGTGGCCACTCTTTTACTAACTTAAGTCTAGTTTGAAGACATTGCTTCTCCTCGAAATCATATTTGTGTACATGAACAGTTAAACAGAACATTCTGCAGTAGACTTTTCTGCTTTGAAGTGCGTCATGCACTCGTTTGTGGTTAATACATGGAGAAGCGCTTGAAAGTTGTGCCTCTCACCTACTTATTGCGACGTTGACCTTTACGAATACGACCCCCCTTCATTCGTCCAAAAAACGACCCCCTCGTTAGACTTTGTCCAACGGACTGTTGACCCTTCCTGCATCCTATTCGAAACTCAGAATACGCGAATGGTATCATATGCATATTAAGATCATTGAATGAATCGTCTACGAAAAAAGCTGTTCCTTTCCATCTGGTGGGGGTTCTGCCGAAGGGCACCGGAATACCTTGTGTGACGAATTGCGGAACCACGCTCAAGCTTCTAGGAAGTTTTGGCATGCAACCCATTCACCTTTACGCGTTCAACACATTTACAGGTGGTGGCTTTCCAACAAAACCAACTGTGACAGTTTACTCTCCAACAAAACCAACTGTGACACTTTTACGGCGGGAACTCAAAGTTGTAGCCTCACTGGTCGTTCAGTGTATACTGGCAGAACGAGCGTTTTTTTTCGTTCTTTTTGCTAACCGCGTGAAGCAAGCGGGATGAAGTGTATCAATTTCTGATGAGGGAAGCCTTTTCCGTTACGATTACTTTAGCAGGGTGATTAAGGATAGGAGTTCCTCTACCATGCCACTCTGCTGTGCGAGAGTAGTGACGAGAGTGGATTTACGCGCGGTAGAGCGTGACAGAAAGGCAAAAATCCTCGTTGAGCCGTTGAAATGATCGATCGATTTTCACCCCATACTTCAGGCAATATGGTTCACTTCACGCTAAGACGAACTTTTCTTTAGTTTGCAGCCGCATCTTGACCGAGTGCAGTAATGAATTAAGCGAACAGAGGCGGAAATCTGTTTGGTGAAAGCTTACCAAAAGTACAAGAAGAGGTACAACTTTTCGTTGATCATGTTCATCATTATAACGCATTGTACAGTATGACGTTGAAGATTGGCAAGGCGACGAATCTGCAATAACTACTCAAATCATAAAATTAAGAAAGGCGTAATTCCGTTCTTTCTATTACTCACCACTCTATTTGGGTCTCATCTAGTAAGGGGGTGGGCACGTGATGTGATAGTTCATACCGCCTAGAGCGATTTTTCGGAGGGAGGGAAGCTCTAGGGTGGGTGTAAAAGCGAAAGCGAAATGGCTCACCGAGGATTTCCTCTCTCGGCAAAACTGGAATTTCTGTAGGCGGCTACAAAGTCGCACCTCATACCGCCCTCCCTCCCCCCCCCCCTTCCGCGTACTGGATGAGACCCTTCTGTTACGTTGTTTGTAAATTATTGTCAGTCTTGCCACCCTGCTTCATCTGTGCAAATTTTGGCAACAAACTCATTGGCCTGGATTGTCTTTTTACAACATATGTTCAGAAAGTTCTTTTCTCAGCTTCTTTGTAGCATATCTAAACGTTAGCATTACTCGAATTTTTGGAAGGATTCTCAGCTCAGAAATCGAGGCATCAAACCAGCGAATTTTACTAGTTCACTTCCACAACTCCGGCATGGTTGGAATGCGGCGAAAGAAGTTTAAAACAATTGCAGTGTGCAATCAAAGGGACGCTATCTGAGGAATTGTTTTCCATTGGTTTCAATTGCTTCAACGTGGTTCGATCATCAAGACGAGAAAGGTCGCTTGTATGATACTGCGCTCGATTATTCGAATATAATGTTGATAGAAGAAAACAAACGTGGTGCTGTACGAGAAATAGCAGGGTTTCTATGTAGGTGTAGTGTTGGGAATCGGGGGGGGGGGCAGAAAGGCGGACTTACAGATATTGCACGAGTTGGGCATGCAACAGTGGAATCGTAGTGGGTTTGTCGGTGCGTGCTGCAGTCGGCGCCTGTTTGCGCAAGTAGAACGATCCTTCCCCTGAGAGTATTGTGATCAACGACTAGAATACGATCCTTTGTGACACCCAGAGAATATCGGCTCAGGGGTTGAGCCGCATTCACGGGCACCATCTGCCCAGATTGAAAAGATGTCAATTGAAGGTTATGCTGAATACATGGTAGTCCGCTTCAGGCCTGATTTACGACAGCTCCTTCAAACTCAGTGAAACGATTACGGCAGGAAAGAATCCAGAATTCGGACTGAAGCCATCAGAAACCTCAACTACTGAGCTTGAGCTTAGTCGAAAGCGAATGACTTATGCTGCAATGCGTAGCTACACCTACTGACGTTCCAAAACCTGAACAAATTGGGATACAAAGCCCTGCCACACTCATCATTTTTCTGGGACCTCCCCCTCCACTTCTTGATGAGCGCCAACAACTTTTTAAAGTAGAAATGCTTCAGATGTCAAGCCAGGTGGAGACTGACTTCAACGATTTCACCGACTCCAGAACTCCAGACTTCCAAGCAAAAGGAATACTTGCGCTTGTCCCTCCTTCGCAAAGATGTTCACACTCCACAGGTTTTGTTTCAATTGAAACTTTGCGAGAAGCTGGCATGTGTAGTTTTGAAATAAAGATCAAACTGGCATGGATTTCCAACCTAATGTGCATACATATAAAAAAGACATTTTGCCTATGTGGCACTCCGGCCTTTTTTTCTTCGCAGGGATTGTCGACGTTGGTGGAAGTTCTCCAGCATAATGTTCCATAAATGTCCCTCTATAAGTGGACGCGATCCCTCCCTCACTGCCCTCACGGTCTTCAGAATATGACGTCATCTGTCATCGTCGTCGAGCTCAAGGTGACCTACGGTAACTGCTTCAGCCTGAAGCTCCTACACAATTTCTTGAATCGGTTCAATGTGGGATAGGTTCCTAGGGACCATAGCTCCAACTGTGCGAACCCCCTCGGAACCCGCCCTTCGGAGCCAGTCGTAACGGTACACGATCCATCGAAGACCCCACTGAGCTCAACTAGTGCACCATGTTTCCGGTTCAAACTTTCCTGATGCCGTCCACGTAGATGGGCGCTATGAAGAAATTTTCATGAAGTGAAATGTGCTCTCCATTTCTACGTTGGGCGCACCGCTTTGAATCGAGCAAGAGCGATTCAATCCATTTGAGTGAGGAGACAAAATGTCTTTTTTTATCAGCCCCCCTGTATATATAGTTTATTCCCTATCATGTACCACCTCATCGCGGTGATAGGGTGTACACCACTATGTGGTGGCCAACGGTACAAACGGCTACGCAGGACGCATCTTTGTATGTGTATGGGCGGCTCTCTTGTATCCCTAGCAAGGAAGAAGAGAGTAACCAAGCCAAACAAATTGCTCAAACAGCTATAACTGTGCCCCAGTCCTGCGCACACCGGAAATGCTCCCCTACGGCGTCAGGGGATGCCTCTACTGGTGAGGGGCCATCTAATCTCGCAAGGGAAACAGGACGTCATTGGAATCGGAACATTGGAACCTCTCGCATACCACGACACAAGGACTGCCTCTTCGTATGTTCGTACAATTGTCGCACCATATCATCAGAAGCTGATCTTCAGACACTTTTGCTAAGGAGCCGACAAATCAGATGCGATGTCATTGCTTTACAAGAAACGAAAGGCAGAATGGAAACCATCAGGAAGACCGATCTCAATGAGCTGCTCATCGTTGGAGCTAAGGTAGAAAGCATGAACATTGGTGGCGTTGGATTTCTCGTGAACTCCACAGTTACAGGTTTAGTGGACTCTCATCGAATTGTCAGTCCACGTCTCGCTGTTTTTCGAATCCGACCGAAGGCCATGGAGCAAAATGTAATACCTCTTATTAATGGATATGCACCAACTTCCGCGGCCACGAACGATGAACGCGACGAATTTCATGAACTACTGGAAGAGACATTTCGAGAAGAGAGGATCAGTTATAAATATGTTGTCGGCGATTTCAACGCAGTGATTGGACAAACCATAGAGGTGATTGGAGGCTTGGGCCCCATGACTGCACCGAAAGAAATGAAAACGGAGAAGGTCTGCCGGATCTTTTGTCCGCATGTCACCTTTTTCATGGTTTGAGAATCCAGCAAGACGGCGATGGACCTGCGAAAGTCCAAATGGACGCTTACGCACGGAAATAGATCACATCTCAACCAATCGACGTTGGAGTTTGTTTGACGTGTCCGTGTTGCCATCATTCAATACCGGTTCAGACCATCGCCTGATACGCGCGAAGATACATCTGAACAAAATCTTCAAACGTGATACACATAGACCCAAGCCGTTCAAAATCCCCTCATACAAGGGCGAGATAATTGGAGCTGGCACCGAAGCCCACGACTGGAGTCTTCTCGATAACCCGACGGAAGATTACGAATGCCTTGCTAAGGGCTCACTCAAATGTGCAGACCTCTCCCGCTTCTCACAGCAGGACTCCATACCAAGATTAAATGCCACTGCCGTCGAGCTGCTGGAAAAACGGAGGGCTCTGAAACAAGATCCCTCTGCCACTCATCTGGAAAAAGTCGTTGTTAACAAAGCCTGCCGCATAGCTGTCAAAGAGTCACTTAGAGCCTACAGGAGGACAGCTACTAGAAGTAGCGGAAAGAAAATCTAGCATCAAACGCTGCAATTGCGATCTGAATGACCGAAAGGTTGTCATGGCCGCGCTCATGGACAAGGAAAAGAGAATACGTACGTCAAGGAGAGAAATGGAGGATATTGTTAGCAATTTCTACACGGATCTCTTTCGTTCAACCACACTGTCCTGCAAAGCCCGATACCGCCTGCTGAAGATCCACCTGCTATACTGAGTCAGAGGTTGCGAAGGCGATACGAAGCATGAAAAGAGGGACTGCTCCGGGACCAGACAACGTCTCTGCAGATCTACTTCGTGCCGGAAATACAGCTCTCTACGCCCTACTCGCGAAACACTTCAACCATTACCTCAGATTAAGAAAGATTCCAGAACAATGGAAAGGATCAAGAACAGCCCTTCTGTTCAAGAAAGGTCAACGGGAAGATATCGCCAATTACAGACCCATCAGCCTTCTCTCGGTGGTATACAAATCGTTCACGAAAATACTGCTCAACCGCATGGAGTGCATTAAGACGAATACCAGCCAGTAGAGCAGACAGGGTTCAGAAAGAATTTTTCATGCATGGACAATATTCAAGCTATCACTCAACTCATTGAGAGAAGTCATGAATATCGCCTTCCATTGGTGCTCGTATTCATTGACTATGAGGAAGCATTTGATTTCTGTGGAGGTTAACGCTGTCTTGAATGTCCTCATGCAAGCTGGAGCTCCCCCTGCCTACATTCATCTGCTCGAGCAATGCTTCGCAAATACATCAACAACTATTCAATCGTTCGAGCGGAAGATAAACATCCCCATCCAGAAAGGAGTACGGCAAGGAGACACGATATCACCAAAATTATTCACGGCTGCTCTACAATATGCGATGTCAAACCTCAATTGGGAAGACAAGGGGTATCTCATTGATGGAGTAAGAATGAATAACCCTCGCTTTGCCGATGATATCGTTTTGATATCTAACAACACAATCGAGATGGAAGAAATGGTCAACGAGCTAAATGTGGAAGGCTTAAAGATCGGCTTAGAAATGAATATGTTCGAAACGCAAGTGATGGTAAACCAGTGGTGTGACACAGGTACAATAAAACTAGCAGGAAAAACTCAGGAAAGAGTGGAATCCTACGTGTATCTGGGAAGAGACTGAACATGACGAACAATATTGCTCCTGAAATAAATCGAAGGAGACGTGCAGCATGTTCAGCCTTTGGATCGATTCGAGAAGTAACAGACCAAATGGAGGACCACGACCTCAGAGCCTCTATATTCAACGCTTCAGTGTTGCCAGCAATGTGTTATGCCACTGAAACATGGTCTGAGAACAAGAAAATAGCTAGAAACATGCAAACAATACATCGTGGGCTGGAAAGGAGTTTTCTGAAAATCACTCGACACCAACAATTGAGACAAAGCCTACGAGGTTCAGATTTGAGGGAGAGGTCACATCTGAGAGATCCATTGCAGTACATGGCGCAATCGAAACACCGTTGGGCCGGTCATTTACTTCGCCGAGATGACGACAGATGGAGCCTCCAAGTCACAGAATGGCTTCAAAGAAACACGAAAAGACCGCTAGGGCGGCCACAAACCCGGTAGACCGACTCTTTTTCGAGATATTTCGACAACGTGGCATACACTGGATGCAAGTTGCCAGAAATCGAGAAGCATGGAAGAGCTGTGGTCCCCGCTGAGAAGATCGCCAGCTGAAGGACTATCAAAGTATCAATGTAAAGTAAGTATAGTTTATTTTCGAGGTAAATTTCTGCTGTAATACATTGTAAGGACGTCGCCTGCGAATGCTTACGAGATCACAACGCGACAACGTGCGAGCAAGCGCATAAGGAAGCGATGAGTACTGATCGACGGCCTGCTGCAATCGATCGCCCCTCTACCATTGACTTTCGAGATTAGATCAGAAAAAGACGCATCAATGGTGCGGGATTTGGATCACAAATGTTAGGAGCCTTGCTTTATGCGTATAGGTTATCTTGTCTTGTCATGAAAGATAGAATAAGGGGAGCTTTAAAGTTTCGGGAATGAAATGACCAATCGAATGAATGAACGCATCTTTTTCAAACATAATCTTTGTTGGTCCATTAGTCTCCTGAAGCGTGCAAGTGGCTGAGGCGTTGGGCCCGCTTAATTCCACTGGTGTGCAAAACTTAGGGACGGATGCAACTTTCACATGGTATCTGGGTGCTAGCTAACCTAGGATGATCAAATTTGGCACATACGTAGTAATAAATGTTACGATACAGTGCAGAGAATTATTAGCAGGAAAGCGCAACGGAACGATTAGAAAAGACATTTTCCTTCGAATACCCTGTCTGAAGCGGTCGATGGGTGAGGCTACTCCAACTCATGGTAGACATTCAGAAGAGAGGAGCTGGGGTGTATGAACACTACGCACTGCAAAGTATGCTCTGCCACGTATTGTGATACTGGCCACGAGGTTGGTTAGGAGTTCTTGCAAAGAAGCGGTCCATTCCTTGAAGATCGCGATCGACAACTGCTGGACAGTTGTTGGTGCGCGGGGATGCGCTACGATAGCTCTCCTGAAAGCACGCCACACGTGCTCCATCAAATTTGACTGCAGGAAGCGGGCAGACTTCCTCAATCGCAGGAAGTCCTCACTTTTCAAGAGTTACCCACCTGGGCTGCTCGATGCTCTCGCACTTTGCCCTCCACACTATTGAAGTTGAGGTTAAAGACACTCTTGAGAAGATTCACATAAGTGAGGAGTACAGCGCCACAATAACGTCGATCAGGAGTTCCGCGATCAGGAGTTGGGAGGTTGGTACGCCCTTCCAACTTTATGCCTCCCCATCCCATATCGAATGCACTATCCAAACAATCATGTTGAACGGTTTTCCTGAGTGCATTACGGGATCCTACTCTCGCCACATACGGGTAAATCCAAAATCACTATTCACACCCAATTTGTTCCTAGCTGAGATGAGAACGCGATCAATCAAATCGGTGGGCCATCACTAGTGTCCCGGCACCTAGCAAATGTTCCCGCCGATGCGCGGGTTTCGAAGGAACACCAGATACTGTTAGTCAGTCAGAGAGACCATGCCTATATGGTCACTATATCAGTGTTCAGCCTAGGACTACGTACCTTACAATCTTGATAAATGTTTTTTAACTGCAGTCTGCAACTGACGTGGGTTCATTTTTGCCTATTGCAAAGCGTTGCAATCGCCCGCTATTGCGGGTGTTCATTATTCCCCATCTCCTCCTCTACGGGCACCAGCGGCTGTGGTTCGCATTGCTCCCCATGCGCCCAAACCAATGTTGTGAGCAACACCGACCTCCTGGACACATCTTCCCTCTTCCAGCAACCCAGTGATTCTTCCTCGCGTGAAGTCATTCTAGTGTTGTCTCCGAGACTTGCTGTAATCAAGAACACCACTATATTTCACATAGCCCTCGCCGTGGTCAGAACACTCATTCTTTTCTTGTCCCGCCAACCCTCTCGTGCCACGTGGCCGGTCACTTTTGGCTCCTTGTTCAGGCGTACAGCGCGATGTTCAAGGCTCAGTGCATTGCGCATAACTGGAAGACCTTCAGCATCATGCTCGCAGTTTCATCCAGTTCCACTGAATTGCTGGAAAGTTATGCCATCTAATCTATTTCGTCCATGAGTTTTGCACACCAGTGTTTTTATTGAATTCCAAATCAGCACGGTGACATAAGAAATGGCTTCATAGCTAGGATTGGGTCTACGGACAAATATCATGATATTCACGCCACGAGGATTCAATCACCTATAGTGAGAAGCTCATGCTTAGTTTTTTTAAAGTTCTGTTCCTGCTGGAGTTTGGCGTTCTGCATTTTCAACATACCACAAAGCCTTTCTGCATAAGTTATTCTATCAAGCGTCGCCTGAAGTACATCTATGAAGAAATTGCAAGCAGGTCGAATTATGTTTGAACACTACTTGCCCATGAGTGCCCGTGGTGCACTTGGTGCAGGTGCTAGGCTTCCCGTGCTAATTAGGCATAATATTCGTGTTCATGGAGTCAAACTGATCCTGAAAACGGGTTCTAGCCAATTCCAAGTTTTGACCGAATAAAAGAAAAGCGAAGCAGTCACAAGATTGCCGCTTCTCAAATAGCAGTTTTAGAGTTGACCAATCATGGACGGCGGAGGAAGGAGGAGAGAGGGGGTGGCACTTAGAAACAATGCCTTGTAGATCCAGGATGAAGCAGACGAGCAAGCCAGACACTATTTTTTTATCTCTTCTGAAGTGTGTTTAGAGGATACATGTCAACCCAATTCGAGCATTTTGAATTGAATTGATGGATAAGCAGGTGAGTGACTGCCCGAATTCTCGAAGTTATGCCGAAATCAAATCAGGCCAAAACTCAGCCTAAAGGGGGATTTCGACTTCCTGATTACGGATATTACACTTGTTCAGCAAAAATGCCTGGCGCATGCGCTACAGGGCCCAGAGCAGTTAGGAGCGCAATCCTTATTGACTGCCCTCAAAGTCTTTGTACAGGTAACTATACGCGAGGACGGTGGAATAGCGGTGTCAGGCAGCTGCCTAGCTAAGTTACTGCTAACGGCAAAAGAGTAAGCTCACCAAAGAGTTGATCCCACGACCTCCTTTTTTGAGTCCAGATCACCGACGCTGCGCTTCACTACTTCATAATTCTTTTCAGAGAGTTTAGCAGATAATGGAAACATGTCTGAGCTCAGCGCTGCAACGCGCGGGAGGTGTACCTTCCCTGCTTAGACTGAAAGCAGTCAGAGCAAAAATAACCTTATAATAACTTGACGAATTATATGCGCACCCTTTCCTCTTGCACATTGCTTGCATCCGCTTCTGCTTCCACTTCTTCTTTTCTTCTCCTCCCCAGCATTAATCTCGCGGAGTCCCAGGGTCTGCTATTCTTGTTCGCCGTCGCCACTTTGTCCTATCCGTCGGCATCTTTGCCGTGATCCTGACCTCCGTGAACCTTTTTAGGATGTCCCTCCATCTTTTCCTCGCAGCTCCTCGTGGTCGCCTGTCCTGGAATTCGGAGTCCATCGCGATTCTCATCCGGTGACCCTGTGGCCTCCTCAGCACATGTCCATACCATCGCATACGCTGTTCACACGACCTCGTTTCTGACCCTATCGGTGGCGTCTAGCCGCATACCCATCTCAGCATCCTCTCTTCGGCAGGATGAAGCTGCCTTTCGTGATTCTTGTTTAGAGGCCAGCACTCGCTGCCGAATAGCATCGCAGGTCACCGCTGAGCGGTACACCTTGCTCTTGAGCGTTCTTGAGCACTTTCGATAGCAAGGATCCCAAGAGTCCCTTCATCCATCCAATCTGTGCTGATCCCTGCCTACACTGCCTGGCCCACGTACCGTCAAAGGCTCGGCGCTCCCAAGATATGGGAAGTCTATCACTCTTTCGATGTTCTCTTCATGGCCTTCCACGATCGGCCTGTGCCCTCTGAAGCTTATGAACTTATTCTTCTTTACAACATAGCGGAGCCACTACCCTAATATCTTGTGTAGCTCGGTGCCAGATTAGCCAGTCTGAAGACGAACTTTCCTGCATTTTAGCTCTCCAGGTTCTCGTACATCGTCCTTCCACGTTTCTTTGCCTTCGCGACGGCAGCCTCGACAAGCCTCTTGCAGGTTTAGAAGGCAGTAAGGTTCTGTGGGTTTCGGGTCTTCAGCCAGCGCTTGTATGCCTCGTTTTTCTGCTCGACGAGTCGCTGGACATCCTCGATACCTGTTAGAATCAACTCCTTATCCATGTACTGTGAGGCCAGAATGTTTGAAATCAAAGTAAATGAGTAGAAGGTCATAGTAGAATGAGTGTTGGATTGTAATTGAACCCACGTGTCCATTACCGCTCACAGCACGCTCAAAGACTTGCGTGATGCAAAGGCAAAACTTCTACACGATGCGGGAGCGGCTGCAAGCCGCTGGCAGAAAACCCAATGCCTCCAGGAGCACCGATCGAAGAATCCGCTGGTAGAGGGGCGATCGCAAGCGAGGGATAATAGAAACTAGTCTTCCACATCACAAGCACTAGCCCAGAGACCTCTAGTAGCGCGGCTAAGACCATCCTAAGACGCCAGGGAGGCACTGGGCGAAACATGAGTCGGATCGAGAGGAGATAAGGCAGCATGGTTACGGAACGCCAAAATCCTAAAATCTAACACTTGCTGTGCAAGGAAGACGAAAATAAAGGGTTCCCGAACAACGCGTGTCCCACACACCAGACAGCGCGGTCGTCAACGCGTTAGAGGCACTTTCGCGTCCATCTGGCTACTACAATCTTGTCCCCTTGCAAGGTAGATCTGATCACAAACACACAAGTTATGCCAGTTTCACGATTCTAAACAGGGTCAAGTGTGCGTTGAGGAATCCTCGACAGGTGACAGTGGGGGGGGTCATGTCATCGACCCGCTGAGAGGTTGGAAGCACTAGGAAGCACTAGCAATCACTGTCGGAGGATTCCAAAAACGTAAACATCAAGAAGTGATCGATGCTGTGCAAGCCAGTATGTCCAATAGCAGTGTTATTCCGCACACATGAAATTCTCGGGTTTGAAAAAGGCCTTCGTTCATTTACGCTACCTCAGTGTTTATTACGACAAGTTTGAAGAGTGCTTGATTCCCAAGTTCCGACGGATATTTTTTCTTCAAGATGAGCCACGAATATGAAGGAATGCGAAGCACACGAGGCGTCCCTGAGTGGGCCCAATCAGTACGTGCGCTTCGACTACGGCTTCCCGAAGAAACATTATGGATTCAGGAAAAGGAGGTTTTGAAAGGTTCCGTGTGAAATGGCAGGGAGGGATCCACTGGTCAACAAGAAATGCAGTCTTTAGCGTCAAATTCATAAACATGTAATCGTTGAAGTTGAGATTCCCTACACAATTCTACACCTATTGGAAAGTGGAAAGCACGATGATACCGAATCTGATTCCACATTTGTACGTAGTCGCCCCTGAAAGGAGTTGCAGTCGTTGAAAGAAGGTCAATGCAGCTAAAAAGTATCTTTCGGCGGTACTCGGGTGAAAATTATTAAATACATTAATTATTAATTATTATTGATAATCGACGTGGCCGTTTTCAAAACTAGACGTATTGAGCAGTTCTAGCATCGATTGAATAGAGCAATTCTTCTAGTTCACGCTGACGTACTAACTTTTCAGATAGGACGAGTTTGAAGTCACGTCAGTCGAGTCACGAATTTTCTTCGTTGATTTCGCAAAAATCCTCGACGCGGCCATTTTCTTTAAATATACTGGACGTATTGAGCAGTCCGATTAAGTATTGGATAGAGCAACTTTTCCAGTTTATTATGACGTATTAACTTTTTAAATTTGACAACTTTGGAGGGAGTTATGGTTTTTGATGCTGCAAAAACTCGCATTCATCATGAATTTTCCTCGTTAATCAACCTAAATTGGACATTTCGTATTGATATTCATGAATCTCATATTGATAGCAGTGCTCGTCGAGAAACCCCAAATCTGCTTTCAGACTGAAAATCTGTCTTTTTCAAGGAAGTTGTAGTCATTTGAATAAGTGCTATAACTTCTATAGTACATAGTAGATAAGCTGCTCCACCGTCAACGTATGCGATCAATCAGCTCGCAGCAGGTTTATGGCTTCGGAATGTCTAGTTCGTAGTTTTTCTTGTTTTTTTCTCCTGTTTCTTTGTAAGATTAATTGTAAATAATTTTCCTCGACTTTTTCTACTTAGGTGAAGATTTTTATGGTGGAGGGCAGTGCAGAAGAGCTGTTTTTTTTTCAAGTGAGGTATTTGGGCAGGGCCAGCCAACATCTCATACTCGGCTTGTCGACGGAGTCTTTCTTGGACTTCGGCAGCTGGGGGGAGGGGGGGAGGGGGTGGGGTCGATTTCGAAATTTTCCTAGACGCCTCGCTTGACCCTGGTTCCAAGTGCTAGACAGGGGATTATACCACCCGCAATTCCATCGTATTTGCAACGGAAGCGTTGCCATGATTCCATGATGGCGTCTGCGTTTCTCTAACTACACTTCTTACTCCCTAGCTTTGGCAGGCGCTTTCATCGTCCCAAGCTCGCCCGATACTTCTTTCGGGTCCACCGGCGTAATCTCCTGTACGGACATGCATTTTTAGGCCGTTCATTTCGCTGCAAAAACCCCAGGTTCACCACCGCTCAGGGTGTACCTGGGATTCCCGCACCGAAAAAAGTTCCACGCTACGAAAAGCGGAAATGTCGTTTTCTGTCACAGCAAACCACACCCATATTCTGCTACCGTAGGATGTGTCCCTAAAGTGCACGAAACAGTTGGATAAGGCAAGGCACGGCCCGAAAGCACATTCACTAATCAGCAGTTGCTAGACCGTGGCTCGTTAGCCTTGAAATACTTTCTGATCTGATCAAGAAGGAAGTTTAAGAGTGATTCAACAATAAGCCAACCTGAAAGTCGCACATGATCACACGAGGGAAAACTTCGGTTTCTTTCCATTCATTACCTTGCACGATATTGGATGTCATCTGAAGAAATAAATATCATAAATAGCATGAGGCAAGTACAAAGTTGTTAGGTAATTCAAACCTCGAATCCCCAATGAAGGTAGTTTTGCCCGAGAAAATGATTAAGAATAATGATTTGCACACAAATATTGCTAACGTAGCCGGCTTTCGTAAAGAGATATAGCAGCGTTGCATTGTAACCACATCGGGGCGATGAGTATCCCTGGAAACAATCATGGGTAATACGCCTAATCGATCCCAAAAAAGGAAAGTAAGTTCCCTTCATTTGAGTGGGCCGATGGAAAAGCTCACCAGCGGTGCGGAAGCGGGTGTGTGCTGTTGGCGTCACAGCGGTGACAAGGGAGGTAGCAAGAAACGGCACTGTCGCCAAAATTTTAATGCATCTCTCATGTTAATGTGAGCATTTATCGCTGCCGAACCTTACCGTAATAAGACATAATAAATAACAATGGATATCGAAGAGCGAACGGTAAGACTTACAGCACTGTAATCAAATTAATTGTGCACTGCACTAGGCTTACACAAGGCTTCGATTTCTTCGACATTTTTGAAACTTTATTCCACTTTTTCTTAGCGCAATATACAGTGCGTTATGAAAATAAGGTCACTCTCAAACTTTCCATTTCCAGAACATGCAGCGGACTGCGAGTTGTGCTCGCAGTCCACTGCATGTTGGGGAAAATTTTCAATTTGGCGGAAAGAGTCTCCCTTCATTTTTTCTAGTTATTGTATTTTCAGTCTTTGCACTATCACATAATAGGTCGCCTTAAGGAATGAATGTGCTTTATGAGAAACAAAAAATCCGGCTTGGAAACTGAATACTTGTTACTGACACATCCATGGACCTAGTTTTTAGCAGTGATGTTTTGTATTCGTGTTAACTCTTATGTCTTCAGATGACCTACATTGTTCTGATCATCTGCAAAAGGTTACTATAGATGATTGAAGAAGAGTTATCAAAGCTGCATCGAATAGTACTTCCTCTTGAAATTAAACACTTAATTCAACATTTCCGTTTCGGAAAGTATGAATTGAAGAGCGGTGGAAAGAAGCAGCGATATGGGCGGGAAGACTAGTGATCACTTTTGCCATGGGGTATAAAGGTGGTCACTCATTTCAGCGAGCGCAATTCTAGCGAAAGAAATGTGAAAGGTGCGATTTCCGTAACAATGTTGTGCCGGAATTCTGAAGCGTCGTCCACACTATATCTTCTCGAACAGAGCAGGTGCGCAGAACAAAGCAGGTGCGGATTCCCGGAACCCGGATGATCTGAACAGGTCATTGTGAAGTTTTAGTCGCATTTCGATGAAATATTTCGCGCACATCTTCGTCATGGAGTGTTATGTAAATAAACGCCAGTTAGGAACTACAAAAGAGCGGAAACAAGTAACCCACACAGCGCAAAAAAGAATTGATGGTCAGCTGCCTTAGAATCTTAGTTCCAGTTGGCAACGGAGGTAATCAGTGTTGCACGTCATAAAGGAGGAAACCATAGATCACTGAAGGTACGAGTCGGATCGAGTTGTGTGTTGGTTTGTTCAAAAGTCAGAAAAGAAGTGCAATAAAGGACGAAAATGGGGGAATAAGGCAAAAACGCCATAGAAAAAACTGAAATTTCATCTGTGAGGCCGGCCGTAGTATGACATAGAGACACAGTGCTAGGAGAAGAGGCAAAAGCGAGAGAGCATGTCGCACGCGAGAGGGCGCAAATACCACGCATGCTACGATTGCTAGGGATGGCAGCGTGGCAGCACAAAAGGCCTTAGCGCCGTCGCCTCCCACTTTTGAGTCGATAAAAATCAAATTCAAAAAAAAATTGGAGGAAAGTTGCCCTTGCCAAAAATGCAATAGAGGGAGTATTATGGTGGTGAATCAGTTGGTTATACTAAAAAATCTTTAGTTGATAGCTTGCTCCGGTAATGTCGATTTTTGAAGGAACTCAAATTATGAAACACGGTGTGCACATTTGATACAATTATTTTGCACACAGAGCTATCGAACAGAGGTGTGCACAGGAACACTCTGCTTCCGAGAACCATGTGCGCGTCGAATGCAGCGCACACACACAATACAAGTGACGACCTCCAAGTGAATCGAATAACTAGTGGGTCATACTGACGACTGGTAGATGGTATAAATGGCGGTTGTAATCAATGGCAACTGATAGAATACAACAGTTAGCGACTAACCATCTGGCAGAAAACAACTACATTCCCATTTAGGCAAGGATAACCAAGTGGCTAAGGGTGTGGACTCACGTCTTCACCTCAAAGAGCTGCGATTTCGACTCCTGTCGAGATTTACCACGCCCTGCAGTAGTTGCAAAAATGGTTCTAGTACCAGCATCAGACACAGGTTTACATCATGCCCAATAAAGACCCCCGTGCTAGGGCGTCACCCGAAAGTGGCGCACAGGGCCCTCGCCCGGTCCTGTGGTCAGTACGCGAGGACTACGGGTAGTGACCGGCGTCGGTCAAGGAAGCTTGTTCGAAATGGGATTTTGAATGTGGGGTCGATAATTGTTTAGTTAAGAGAGGATGGTGATCTGATTATGCGCAGAACATTTAAGTCCCATGTGTATAGGAGACATGATGGAAAGGAGCTAAGGCTAGGGAAGTCGGGGAAGGTGTCACTCCACTATAATGGGAAGACACCAAACGGAATGACGTGGTCGTTGCGGAGTCAATCAAGGATCATATGCCCGCTGTGAACAGGATCGGTGGTCCAATCATGGCTGTGTAAATAGACACGAATGAGGGCAGCGGACAATACTGCCCGCGTTGCACAGCAGATTGGGGGCCCCGGAGTGGGATGGGCAAATTATACCTGAGTCTTGACGATCCCGTCAGTTCCTTACCTAAGGACGATTACCTCACCATAGTGGGTAATCTCAGTGGCCATGTCGGCAGTGACAGAAGAGGCTTAGAAGCGGTGCACGGAGTAAGAGGGATCGGAATAAGGAACGCTAAGGCAGGGAGGGACCTGAACTTGGCTGTAGTCAACGAGTGGCTCCCTGCAGTGCGATCTTCGCAAGAAGGGATTTTTAGAAGGTTACCAACAGCAGTTTAGGGAGACGGACGGAAATTCATCGTGTGCTCGGAAGAAGATCATCTCTCAGAACAATGAAGAACACAAAGTTATCCCTGGCAAGGAATTGGCTCCCCAAGCAAAGACCCCTCCTAACAGAGCCATAGATCTTTTCAAGAGGACAAGTACAAGAGGATTCCGTGGTGACAGTTGCACTAAGCGGAGAAGGGCGACCTCAAACAAAAAATAGTGGAAGGTTGGTCTTCTAGATCCTGAAGGAGCAGCGCAACGGACTTGGAGCAACGCGGCTGAGCTCATCCTAGGACGCGCGAAGGAGGGAGTGGGAGAAACGCGAGTTAGAGTCAGGGGAGACAAGGCAGCGTGGCTCTGGAACAGGAAGTAATTCAAAGGTAAAGCGGGAGAAGGATGCATAGAGGCGCTGGCGAAAGACCCGTAACCAGGGTCAACCGTCCGTTGGACAAAGTCCAACGAGGGGTCGTAGTTGGCCAATCGAAAGGGGGGGTCGTATTCGCAAAGGTCGACGTTGCAATACGTAGGTGAGTGGCATAACTTTCGAGTGCTACTCCAACTATTAACCACAAACGAGCGCATGGCGCACCACGAGGCAGAAGCCTACTGCAGAAGTGTCCCTATTTGACTGTTCACGTACACAAATGCCCTCGAGGAGAGCCATTGTCTTCAAATAGAACTACAGGGTGGGCAAAAATTACGGTAACAAAACAAATTGGTTATATAAAAGTGATAAGACCGAGAAGTGGCAAAGCAACAACACACTCATGTTGGTGGAAGGTTATCAAACAGGAAACACTATTACTCCTTGGAGCAGCCGCTTTCTGTGTTGTTAAATAAACAAAGATTCTCGAGAAGGTTGTCGACCCTGTTGTGTAGGTAGGTGTTAGCGAGTAGGTCCGAGGCTTTAACTAGCGACTGCTCAACTTGTCGATGTTCCTCTTATGCTTGTAATAAAGCTTTGCCTTCAGCACACGTAATACAAAGCATTTCAGAGGACTTGAGTTGGGAGAGCTGCGTTCCTGAGTCTTTGATATGATGAGATCCATGATAGTTGGCATCAATTTTTGTTGGCATCAATTTTTAGTCAATCCGGCGGGCGCTCAATCTAGCTCTAATTTCCCGTGTTTCCCATCGGAGGTCTTTTTTGTTTGAAGAGCTTCAACGGAGACGGACAAGAGTTGAGCTGATTTTTATCATCCAGCTTCATACCTTGAGCACAGCTGCCCGAGTTGCCTTCGAGTCGTGATCCCTGCTCTTGTTATTTCTGCGGAAACCATCACTAAATGGCTGGCTGGCTTTTCGCTGACACTAGTCCGGGTGCTCTTCCTACTTACGTATATTTTGGCAGCACAATCTCTTCTCATCAAGGAGAACGATCGGCAAATCAAGACCATTACGGAATTGAGACACTGTCTCTTAGTATCTTTCTTTTCTGTTCAATTTCCCCACATCAGTTAGGAGTTAGGCATTTTAATGCTAGTAAACCATTTTGGTAAGACAAGTGCACGCAAATTATTGCATGGAATTGCATTCGGTGGAAGTTACAGCGACCGAACGACAGATTGAACGAGCTAG
>KZ345167.1:179034-190578 GCA_002352805.1 Teladorsagia circumcincta
TCGTATCCGCTTTAGTTGCGGGAAATTGCATGCGAGATTGGGGTGGAACGGGTGGGTGAGGCGAAGGCGCGCGGAAGAAAAATTTGCCGTTTCAGCGCGTGTATAAGCCCCCCCTAGCCAGTGATGCAGCGGAAATATAGGAAAGTTCAGGTAAAATTTAGGTAAAATTGGGAGAAAATAGCAAAAAATTTGCGGTTTCAAGGATGGTATATACCCCCCTCCTGCTCGACGGCATTTTTAGAAGGAAGTGCGGGTGGAGTTTTGGGTTGGGGCAGTAGGAAAAGATGGTGGTCGAGCTGTGGAAAAGGGGGGTCGTATCAAATCTACCTTGGAGGAGGGGGGTCGTAAAAATTTTTCGAAAAGTAACAACGATAGAACCGACCCTGCCTGGGACCGGATCAACTTTTTCCCAACGGGTTGGAGGACGAACATCCTTTTGAATTTGTTTTTAATAATACAGTCCCTTCATTTTCGGTGCATGTTTACTTTGACTACATCTTTATCAGGACAATTCTGATTGGAAAGACATAGGAAATTTAGAGGGTTTTCGTCCCCCAACCCTTTGGGAAGAACTGATCTGTCCCTTGGGGTCCGCGCAGCAAAAACGTCGCTTACAGTCCTTGTAACCAATGCCCCAGGACATTCATGGTAAAAGGCTACGCAACTAGTACAACTACTACTACTACTACAGCACTAAAAGCTCAATTTTTTTATTTTTCTTTGAAACATCGCTTACACATCAAGTGCGTTGACAAAATATGACATCCATTTCTGGCGCTAACATTTTTTTGGTGTCATTTTATGCCAATATGTACAACACCCGTTTGCATAGAAATCGGTGTAAACTAGCGGATAAGAGTATACTGTCCACAGAACTCGGGCGGGGGTCCTGTGTGCCACTACCGGGTGACGTCCTAGCTTTATCACTGATACTTTGGCAACTTTTAGACATAATCAGTGTAAGTGGGGTCTTCATCATCCGGCCTGTCAACCTGGGCCTGACGCTGGTACTAGAATCATTTTTGCAATTTTTGCAGGGCTTGGTTGACCTGGGCATGCAGTAGCCTTTTACTAGAAGTTCTCGAGTAGACAAATTCCGAGTGAATTTCAAATTATTGTCAAGAGCTCACAATTCAGCAAAACAATCGTCAGCATGATGAAAAACATCAAGCGCATTACTTTTTCAATAGCCTTTTGGAGTTGCTGAAACCCTAACCAGGCCTAAGTGTGAATGCATTACCCATTAAGACAATCACCTCAATTTTTCTTTGAATTGGACGAAAAGTTTCTACATTGACTTTGTCTTCCTACTTACTTTTCAATTCAATATTCTTGCTGATATTTAGCTCTTTTTTGCCAAAACTTTTCTCCTATCCTTTTCCATAGTGCCTCGATGACGCTCGTGATAGGCACCAAAGTTTTCCCATCGTATAAGGCTCGTCATGCTGTCGAGAGCGCTGCACAGTTGAGGTGCGATGCTTTGGATTGCTCAATTGCTAGAAGGCAAAGTCAGTATGCACAACTACTAAACATATGCAACCAAAATTGTCCCTCTGTTGAACACCAAACTACTGTTTTTTTTAAAACAAGGTTATCGATGTGTTTTGTCTAGTGAGTACCGCTCCTAGCAATCTAATCATCTAGGGAAATTTGGCAACCTACGCTGGAATTGGCCTAGAATTTGATCCAGGGACCATGCGCGCGGTAATGCCGCTCCCCACCGTCACCACACCACATCCGCTCGAATGAGCATTTTGAAATATAAATTGGCTATTCAATCACCATGACAAATACACATTTTTCACTTTTTATTCGTGGAACAAGCCAATGTCCGGTTGGGACAACACTGGGGAAGGATGACTATACGGATACAATTATACAATAGCGACACAGCTCTCATCGGTGCTGCCCTATTCAGCGCTGACTCTCTATCTGCCAAACGGGCAGAGCCTGAGAAAGAAAAATGAGGGCCTACCGCGAAGAAAGCGCGCCAATAGCACCGCGGGGAAGCCCGTGCTAAATCGTCGTGGGCATATCCTTAGATGCAAACTGCGTGTCGGTTCATACTTTTGGGAGGTCTACCTGTCTCTCCACTGAGAAACTATTCCTTTCTTCGACCTTCGTCCTTATCGTAGAATCTCCCTTTGGAGAAATGCCCCAGGATCACCCTGGTGTATACCTCACACACAAGTCTACAGTACTGGTGGAAATGGGCCGGTAATGAAGAAGAATGGGAGAGAACCCGTCGAAAACGCCTAAATTAAGCTCCTAAATTAAGGGCTTGCTCGCCTTTTTAATGCGGCTGTTGCAAGGCAAGAAGAGACTTAGCGCGAAGAGGAGAGTGTGAAGCGAGAGAGCGCAACAGGACAGGGTGCCAGACTGCAGTTTGCTGCGGACGGGGAAAATCGAAGCTGTTGAAACCAACACTGCTAGCACTATCGCTCTTCTCAGGCAATTTCCACGCCGCACGGGGTGCCACATCTGTGTTTGTCTGTTGGGGTCTATCGACAGACCGAAGCGAATCGTTCACACGACTTCTGCCTGGGTTGTGCCTTCACGTGTGCGTCGCATCACGATCGAGTCGGCTGAAGAAAGCATTTTACAATATTTTGGCGTTACGCTTGCGCTGGTCACAGCTACATCAACCAATTCAGATATTCAGTTCGCGATACAGCGCATCAATGGTTCAAAAGATTTCAATCTGATGAAGTGTGTGAGTGTGTAATGCTTCCACCAGCTGCGCCACCTCGCTACCATTAACGCGAACAAGCAGAATATCAAGGATGTAGCTCTGATACTCTCCGATACTAGTAGTCCAGGGTCTGGGTATTCAAAAATGATAGTGAAGTGGCCTTGATGACAGCACTTTTCAGAAGCAGATGGTATTAAAATGACCCTAATGCCGATTGGCAACAAACAACAATGAAATATCACTGACTGGGAGATCTCAGTTGATGAGCAAATGGCTTGTGTCGCTTACGTAACACTAATGGACAGATATAGACGTGTATGGAACATAATCGTTCTCTTAACATTACTGTGATCCTGGAAAAAGAGCACAATGAGGCGACGAGCTGCTGTGAAAATGAAATAATGGAGCTTTATCAGATCTATCCATCACAACAAGGATTTCACAGAGAAATACCGCCTACGCTACGGCCGTTGACTTTCAGCAAACTGCAGGCGCCGCACATTCCTTCTCATTGAATTCAGGCTTCAGTTCTTGGCATGCTGCATGTGTTCTTTGATTTCCCTGCAGAACTGGGCAATACATAATATCACCCATTATTAAGCGGAAATGTTGCGTAGTGCCTTTATCAATGTGTGCTGCGAGAAGAGACTAATTTGTACATTCTGGGCCCGCAATCCTGTTGGTCAATAACTAGAGTCGATCAACCACGGTTTGGGATATGCCACGCATTGCGATTTCCACTCAGAATCGCGACAAGATTTGAAACAAGATTACGAGTTTCCCTTCCGGCGCCCCATTACCCTAACCTTGCGCAACCAAATAGCTGTCAGTTTCGGTGTCAACAGGGCAGCTGCACATAAGACGCTCTGCACCACGAAGAAAGTATGCCTAGGAAGGAATGATATGGCCCCATGTATAAAGAAGGACGGCCCCATTGCATCTTGCCAGAACTAGTAGGTAACGGCTAAATTGGCTTGGGGCGCTAATTCAATGGACTATGGAGGGAATAGCGGAAAGCACACTTGTAGGAAACAATACACGACTCTAGTGGTCATCAACGTCATGGCAGATTTTTTCTTAATTATTTTGTTTCCCAACAATTCCAAGACCGATTCCCTTACCACCGGGGGAAGCCACTGTGCCAAAGCCTTCAAAGCAGACATGAACACAGTTCACAAGATGGCCAGAAAATGGTCAGGATGGTACCACTCTGTCAGTGCATTGACCTTTCCGCCATTGAGTTAAAGCTCCTTCATACGGGTCTCGTGCGCTGCTTCGTCAAAGTTCCGTCATGTGGTTTAGGGTGCTACTGGGACAGCCTTATTTTCCTGAACCCTTACCATACATACAAAATCTCTTCAACATCTAGGAGGTTGCCGAGGCCTTCAAGCACGCGGAGGAGGTATGCCTCAGACCCAGCAGTCTGTTTGAAATTAATGAATTGCGCTGCGATTAATGGTTACCCAATAATAGAGAAAAGAGAAAAAGTACGTAACGTCTGATTAATATTCACCATATTTCTGAGTGCGACCCTTCTAAATGTTGAAGGAGGTACTCTCATCAAGTGGAACGAATATTTCATTAAATAATGAAATCCGACATGTACTAAGCCATGCTCATTGTCGATGAATTCAAAGCTTATCAGTATTCGACGCCTGAGTGCTTTGATTGAAGGTGATTTAACCAGTTGCTTGTCTAGAAAGAACTGAATTGTAAGAGATCATTCAGATTATTTTTGATGTTCTATGGATTCACCCTTTTAATATTCAATCACCGACGAGAATTCGTTTGGCAATAATAGCTGCGGCCATTTGGTTCTTCTCGATGCGAGTCTTGCGAGTGTGGAGAGCACCGTGTGGGTGCCTACGCCCTTGCACTGAATCTAGCGGCTACTCGGCGGGAAGTTACTGTTTCAAAATGCCGGAAGGGAAGTCTATAATCGTTGTGATCGTTTATCAATCATGCCCTCTTCAACTCACACTCTCTCTCTCTCTGCTAAACGGCCACTACGGCGCAGGCGGCCCTGTAAGGCTGCTGGGGACATACTTTTTGCTGTGAATGCATCCTATTAGCGGGTCGCCTGCCTTTCGACTCGGTATATTTCTCCTTTTTCAAACTCCGACCTTATCGTGGAATCCACTTCCAAGAGGAATTATCTCCATTTACACGGGCAAATCTTGATTTGAATAGAGGGAGCAGTCGATTTCGGCCGGCTTAGCTTCCCTGATTAATTCTTGTACGACAAACACTGGAGAAGCCTTATTTGCCGTACACCTCTTTCGTCGAGTGTAGTGTGATTACTTGGAGAGGATAGATTCCTGTAAAATTGCTTACAATTCTTCTTTCCTTATAACCGTTTCTGCCTGTCGAGGTTGACAGGTGGAACGCCTATGCATCGGTCTCACGTTTCTACAGGTACCCGACAGGAGGCCCGTCGCGCCGCAAGGTGTCAGAGACGCAGACAGGTCAGTGGGCGAGTCGCACTGTATCGATTTAGCGTCAGGTATATGTTTGATCGGAGAGGTGAAATCCCTACTATCTTCAGGAAAGCGGAATTTCTTTTACTGCGACCTGTGACATGCACATGTACAAGGCAAATCCCCCAATGAAGGACAACTACAAATAGTTCAGAACTCTTACAAGGACTATACGGAAGATTGTCGTGCGATACTAGGAGACCCGTGTACATCATGCATGGCCCTGAGAGAGGGAGAAAGGTTAATCGTTTTGCCAAAAGGGTGACCGAAATATCCCGTTTTCAAATTGATCGCGACCCACAGCGCCCTTCACAAGAATGGCAAAGGAGCTGGAAGAATCGATGGGGCAGATGGTCAATGAAGAATTACATGACTGTTCCTATCCTACCTAGGAGCGCCAGCTCATATCTGATACCAATAAGCAGAGAGAGTCAAAAATTGCAGAAGGTTCCTTACCCGCTTTAGTGAGGATACACCCCACTACTCTTTCTTCTGAAGGAAAAGTTACCATAGCTGAGCGGATTGTTAATAGCCAGAACGATTGCATTCCGGCCAGATATGTCGGGAGTGCTACTTCACGAGAAAGGGTTGTTTGCAAGTCACCGAACTCGGTTCCAATTTTGGTTTGAAGGAACAACAAATTCATTACTAGGGACCGTTAGTTAATTCCAACGATTTCGGTAAGACCATCACAAATCATGAAATCGAGGTTAACGTAGTGAAGGCTCGGCACGAGCGCCATCGCAAGGCAGAACCTCACGCTGGTTGAATGATAAAATATGCTGTATTTCAGATGTAGAACACGCGTGGGTTCAACGTGATGACAGGTTTTCTCTAGCTGACACGTCGCGGTTGGCATCGGAGCGCTATCCCTCTATATATTAGATTGTAGGAGAAGTCTTTGGCTATTTGACAACTTCGTTTCGGATGTACTTTTCTTCTTCAGCACAAATGGCAAATCCCAAATATACGACTCGCCATAGTCGCCAATATTCTGCCCTTCAGCTGGTAACTCGTGGATGCCTCTTGTCGAAAAACCCTTGGCTTCTAAGGCAAAAATCTCGAAGAAGTCCTTTTCGAGTTCGTCTGATTATCAAACTCTCTCACTTTTGGATGCATCCACAGCAGCAGAGGTAGATAGTAGTTGATGGCGTCCGGTCTGCTGAAAGCAACAGGCGAGATAGAATGGCCCGTAAGGTGCTTGGAGGCTTTTGTTGGGCCTTCTTCGGAATTCGTTGACGAGCCTTGCCTGCATAAAGTAAACTTTTTAGTATTTTCCAAGCATAGTCCGGAGAATCCACACATTTGCCCACATTATCGCTCAGCAACAGTGCTTTTCGTTGGTAGGGGCTGTAAGTAAATGAATCGCTTGTAGCTTCACCAACTCTTAAAGTTGCGTCCCAGGCAGCAGTGCTGGAATCGTCGTTGGAATCCCCAGTGATGATTCAGGATATGACTCAAGTGGGACCTAATTCTTGTTGCCAGCAAGATTAGTCGGACAGACAAACGCTAAATAAAAATGTTAATCCTAATTCTGAAGGCTTCTGAGGGTGGTTGTCACTCAGGTCACGAAATCCCTTTTGTCAAAGTTTCTCTTCTTTTTGAGGAGATATACAGGAATGGCTGTAGCGTTCTAATAAATGTGGAAAAGCTGTGTCATCCGTACATTACTCCAAAGCCCTTTTCAGATTCGATTCGGAAGACGCTCGTCATTCAGTGTGGCGAGCCGACCGAATTTGTGCCTTTTTCTTGAGTTTCTGGACATCGGCGACCAAAAGTCAACCATGTCATGAAAGACAATCAGGATGTCCATTGCAACATCCAGGCTTCATGCCGCATCGCTTCCAATGATGCGTTTTCTTAGCTTTTGAATCAGGTGCAGGCAAACATGCTTTCAGTCAAAGACGATTGTCAGCTATAATCGCTGTAAAATACCACGGCAGGAATGTTTCGAAGAGATCATTGACTATTACATACAAAACACAATAGGTGTTCAAAAATTACCCATGAAAATTTCACAACATACAGATGTAAATGGCCAAAGACTTTTCCAACAAGCTATTATAAAGCAGTAGATTGGTATGTTTGCCGTCTGTTTGTTTGTTACCAGTAAGCTCGCTTACAAGGTAGACTCGGAAATTGGTTGGAGCATGGTCCCAAACGGGTGAGAAGTTATCCCTGGGGCGTGCATGTTTCTGCACAAGGGTCAACCAAATGAGGGTTCGGTAGTAGGTGGAGCTCGACCCGATGAACGGGGCTCTCGCTAAAATATTTGCTGAAATCATCGATTTTTGCGCAGAAGGCTCGAATGAGATGAGAAATTACAGTGCTGATTGGGTGCTGTGCTAAAGAAGGAAATTCAACCGAGTCTCGATCGATACAAATTGAAAATATTGATTTTCGCGCAGAAGGCTCGACGAGGTTAGAAATCATAGTGTTGAATGGGTACTGTAGTAAAAGTGGAAATTTAGGCACCAGACACATGCTATCGATCGATATCGACTGTAAGTATAGAATTTGGTGCAGAAGGCTCAAATGAGATATGGAACCATAGTACTGATTGAGTGCTGTGGTAGAACTGGAAATTTCATCAGGCATCGATACCGATCAGAAATATCGATTTTGCGCAGAAAGCACGAATGAGATTGGGAATTATGTGGTGTCTACTCTTATCGCCCGGCTGCGCCAGACTTTACTCTTTTCTTGAGTTGGAATTTCCTCCCGTGAAGTGTATGATACAGGGTCGTCTCCGCTTACGCCGCACCGCCTGTAATTACGGCTCAAGCGTTACACTGAGGAACGACATGCTTCTAGCAACAGTTTCTGGGCTATGACATTCATTTGCCTACTTCTGTAATGTGTTTGAGGGAACGCAGTTCTTCAATTTCCTCCTACTTCTTGCCTTCTGTACCGCCACATTCCCTTCAACTCCCAAGAATACTCCACCTTTCTTTTTTCTCTACCCTTTGACCTCTACCCTTTCTTTCACCATTTGACCTCCACGAACCCAACTGCACGCAATGCTTCCGTGGAGCGTAAAAGGTTGGGTTTGCACTAAAAAAACTCATTAAAAATCGAGAATTGGCAGATATTCCCATCGATATCTGGACATTACTGCCTGAGCGAAGAAATCGTTGGCATCTCATACTAAATTCTAGCTCTATGCGGTTTCGTCATATCTTCTTGTTCGAGAACCAAACCTAGCACACATTGATATAGCACACTTTTGCTGTAATGTGGTCAGAGGAGGTGTAGGGGTAGAGGGAGGAGAGTCGGCGGACATGGCGGTTAAGAGAGAAAGACAGTGTAGAAAGGAGAATGTGTCAAAACGAGCCAAACAAAGGCGGGAGCCTAGTTGAGCTAGGCTAATCAAGGAAATATGTAGTACAGGGTGGGCCAGAATTATGGTAATCACGAGTGCGCGCGTTCGAACTTACTTTTTTCCCTAATTATTCTTTTCCCTCTTCATTTCTGGGCGTGATGTGATAGAGCACAATGTCCTCCTCCTATTGGGACCGAATATCACAGCGTTCTCAGAATTAGTGAAGCAACCACATCACGGTATGCCAACTCTCAAATTGAACCGACAAGGGGCTCTGGCACGCTGTATCTAGTATCAGTTCAAGGTAACAAAGAAGCTCTTATGGATAATGGTTGAAAGCCTCAACACATTAGGAACAACCTGAGATAGAAAATTAGGACATTCGAAGGTTACACTTATCACCAAGACAGATATTGAACGCAGGAACTCGTCCTCCTCCTTGCGACTTTCGGATCTCCAATTTGAAATAAAGTCTACCAGGACAGTCGTGAGATCTTATGTCTGTCATGGACAAGAAGCCTTCAAAGTAGATTATTTTGGACGTCTTATTGTTATCAGAACAAGACACCTGTTCATAAAGCAAAAATGCTGCAAAGAGAGATTTTCCGTGTCGATACACTTTTAACAACTGTTATCTAAGAATACCCCTTCAAATTCAGCTGGGTTTCAGGCATGGAAAATCTGGAGGCAAGAGCAAACCAATACCCAGAAAAGACCTGGTTTCCTGAAGAGAGTACAGCAAAAAACTTGAAATGATTATGACGCGTCACACCTGCGTGCCACGGTGCACACCTTCCACTTCATTCGAAGGCTTGTATTACTATAGCAGTGAGCAGGTTTCAAACCCTACCTAGCTTTGCTTTGCGATGATTTTCAACACTTTTTTGATGTTGATTTGTTTCATTCCGCCTTAATTCTTGTGTAGTGATATAATGTCTTGGTTACCATAATTTAGGCCCACCCTGTATACGGTGGAATGGTACACATACCTCCTGCAGATTTAATACCATTGGTCGTAAATGCTTCCGAGGATTCTGATGAAGGTGGGTTGTGCGCTTTTCCATGAAATCTTGGTGTAGTGGAATGGAAAATCTGCCTAGGGCTCCCACACTTTTGAAAGAGGCTTTATGTGTTTGTTGTGCGCATTGCTACATACTATGAATACTATGAATTCTTCCATGTTAATACTCAAGAGGAATTATGCAAACAAACTTCAAACTGTAAATCAACACGTGAAGAAGAACAGTATTAGGTTGGAAGGAAAGTTCTGGAACACTCAATTCGCGCCATTTCTGGATTTCTCTAGAATCTTCCATGGGTGGTATATAGGAGGAGCGGACTGTGTTGCGTACGGTACCTAAATCAGCTTCCCCAATAGTGGCGTTTGGCGCACAAAATCGACTTCTCCCGCGAGATTATCTGAACGCTCATCCTGTGCGAGCTTTGCCTAAAGAGATCTGCCCACGAGAGGCGCTCAGAATTACTCCCGCTATAGGATAGGACACGTTTTCTCACATGGCGGTTTTAATAGTTTGGCTAGAACGCTCCGCAGCGAAGACTTTGAGCTTTGTGACCCTACACAGCTGACAGAGCGTCTTGAGTGCCTCCAGAAGCCCGTCCTCTGGATTCTTCAGGAGTTTGACAGGTCCTGGGAATGCAGTAAGTGGGTGCCGCTCCATTTCAGCGGGTGTACATCTGCACAGATATCCCCTGTTGCGCGGCTACGACGATGCCTGCGGCATATGGCCACTGGCTGAAACAAGTGGACCTTATTCGCTAACCATACGCAGGAGCAGCAGCAGCTTGGATATGGGAAACTGAAGTTCCAATGCCTCGACCTGACAATTATGGAGGAGCGGTGATGCTGTCAAATTTTTAGAATTTTGACGGCATTACCCATAGGTGATGGTCTGTCTGTAGGATCAACGATGTCAAGGTTTACCGATTCCCAGCCGCTTAATACAATTGCAGAAAAACTTAACGGACAAGCCAATCTCTACTTTACGGATCTTCAGTCTCAAGCCAGAAGATTCTCAAGCTAGGCAGGACTGCGGCTTCCCATCTGCCATAGTCGCCAAACCTATCCATACACATGTTTCACCTTTCCTGTTCGCTCGCTTATCACGTGGAGAACAAAAGCTTGCCGACGAATAGGATCACAAATCCGAATTCCAAATGTTTTTTTAGCGAAAATTTCCCTAATTTCTCCAGATAAGGCATCAAGCAATTGCCTGAATGTTAGCGTATGGTTGCTGACTTTGGTGGGTAATAAGTGAAGGGGCTTGGAATAGAAAAAGATTAAAAAAATAAATTTCAAATTTTGGCCGTGGGTGTTTCAGAACTTTCCTTCCAACCTAATAAAAACAAACAAAACATAAAACACGAGTGGCGTCAGTGCGTTCGTCATTGTTCTTCGGATAAAAAAGGGTCCGGTCGAATTTTATTGTACAAGTAAAGCTTATATGCGATATAAGACGAGGGGCTTCCCTGAAGGTAGAGATAAACCCTAACAATTTGAGATGTGGGCCTGATTGTCAGATATAGCGAGTTCCGAGTTCCCAAGACTCATGATTCTGGATTATTTGATTTTCCGCTTGCTACCGTGGTCAACATTCATTACCTAACAAATCGGTGCATAAGATCTGCTTCAAAAGGGCTTCTGTCACTACTTAGCACTAGCTGACGATCTAGCTTTCACTTCTACATTGCTTCATTCCAGGGTCAAAAAGCGTTGGAGGCACCAAGTACCAACCACTACTCGCCGCTATAGAATATCTTTGCAACTACTTAACGCCAACCTACACCGGCAACCAACAATGCGCGGAACGTCTAAAGAGTGCCATCAGGAGATAATATATGCTCGTATGGGAGTGCCTCGTTGAGGCGGAAAAAGACCGCCAAAGAATCGCAGCTTACGAAATTGCAAAAATCACCAGCACAAATAGCATATTGCCAATCTTTTTGAGTACGTTCCGAATTTTCAGTTGTGACCATGTCTTACCAGGGAAGGCATTGAACTTCCCATGGAACTTCAAATCGAGACCTAGGTGTAT
>KZ345167.1:205226-217874 GCA_002352805.1 Teladorsagia circumcincta
TCGCTGCGTACAGATCTGCGGCGAGTGATTAGACAGACGGTGGGCGGAGACAGGCGGACCCGCCAAAATTGAGCCCTTCTAGCTCTCCGAGGTCAAATCTGCCGCTGCCTGTTGCGTACCTGTCCGCACCCTTAGGATGTTCGTCGGTCTTCCCACTAGGCAATTTTTCCCTGAGTCGACCTTCGTCCTTTCCGTGGAGTCCTCCTTTAACTTTTCGTTCGAAAGGTTGTAATTTTCTTCAAACTTGAAAGTGAGAGAAGTGGTATGAAAATTCTGGAGGACCAGATTGCTTTCTTCCTTAAAAGTGCTCAAACTTTTACAAGGTCTCTTTTCTACGAAAGATCGCCTCGTTGGACCGTTTTTCTCCAGAACCGGTTTTTTTGGCTTTCAGTGACCGTAACATTCTCCAGAATTGACCGTTAGCGATTATTGTCCCCCTTTAATAAACTAGAAGGTTTGAGCATTCCAATACCGTACCTCTTTCTAATCGGTTCGCTATTTCCCCAAAACGGTCCTACGGGGCGATTCTCTGATGATGCCAGAAAATCGCCCTATTGGACCGTTTTGGGAAAATCGCGAAAAGATTTCCCAGAGAGCGCTGGTTTTTTGGCTTTGAACTGTTACAACTTTTTTCATTCAACTTTCTGCGATTCTCGTCTCCCTGGAGGAAACTAGAAGGTTAGTGCTTTCTAATGAATGCGTGACCTCGTTTCCAAAAGGACCCGTCCGGAAAATCACCCCGTTGGACCGTTTTTATGCATTTTCGGTGCTGCTCTCCTGAAATACAGTAATGACCAGAATTTTATCAACAGACGAGTTTTTGAGAACTTCTTCCGCAACATCGCTGAACCGTCTCCAAATTTGCAACAGCATTAACTAAATGTTCCATGACCCACATAAAAATATCAACCTTCAGCTCTAACCGGGTTCAAAAAATTGTTAACTTTTCAAATCTATCGGAGACAATTCAAAGATCACGTAAGCCGTTTATTTGAATCGCTCTCTAGTGTGGTCTCTCTCTGTAGTCGCTTATTTTCGTGGCTCTTTTATTGACATACGACTTTGTAGCTCCTCCCTTAGTGGCTCTGTAATGTTTGTTTCAGGAGCCACGCTGGTTCATTTAAAGCACCCCATGCTGTCGAAAGCATTCCCGCATGTGAGAGGCACGATGCTTTGAGTCGCCGCTCTGCTGAAAGAGAAAGTCAAGTAGCGTGGCAGCCATATCTACGGATACATAACACCTTTTAATATCTATGTATATACTACGTATTTATCAGTTCTCAAAGTCTAAGAAGTGCGCTCGCTGAAGTGAGTGGAAGTAGAGTGTGAATGATTGAGCCTGAAAGGAGGGTGGGTACAGGTTTCTAACTAGGGAAGGGCATCACGTTGGCCCGGCCATTAGCGGTGAGCCATGCACTGTTGCACTCGTCGCTCGAGCTGCGCTCAAAGTTGCTTTCAGTATCTGCTATACGCTTCTTTCAAGGAAGTTATAAAGCATGAAAGCGCAGCGGTAATGCTCCGGTCTCGCAGGCAAAAGGTGGTGGAAACGGTTTTTTGAAAAGCCTGTTTTTTCGTTTTTCAATGCCAGTAAGGTATAAAGCTTTTAAATCCGTCAGTTTATCAGCACTCCCCCTTGATTGTCCGTATGAAGAGTTTGCGAGCAGTTCCCACAACCTCTTACCTGCGCGACTTGGCACTACCGCTGCGCTTCTTTGCTTTATAACTCCGTTCGAAAAATCGTTTAACAGATCTGGAAGACAGTTCTGAACTCACGAGGAATGCTGAATTGGTCAGTCCGGCCATTTGTGATGAGGTGTAGTCCGCTATACTCGCCATGCGACGCTGAGCTCAAATCCGTTTTCGATATCCGCGGAACGATTCTTTGAAAGAAGTTACGAAATATTTTTCTCACAGTGGCCCCTATACAGTGCGTGTCAAAAGCATGTGGCACCTCAAATTGCACATTCGAAAGGTAATTGAGAGGCTTCGTGCTATGAAACGATCCTCAATCGATTTCTCGTAGTCGATAACCCATCTATGTAAATCATTAACGTACCTGTTCAATGTGGAATTTGAGATGTCCACATACTTTTAAAACACATTGTATAGGAAGCCATTGTGAAAAAAACCCTCGTAACTTCTTGCAGAGAAACGTTCCGCAGATACCGAAAACGGATTTGAGCTCAGCGTCGCAAGACGAGTACAGCAGATTGCACCTCATCATAAATGGCCGGGCTGATCAATTGAGCATTCCTCGCCAGCGTTTCGGTTGAGTGCAACGGCATACAGCTCATCACAAATGGACCGGCTTGATGACCTTTCCTTGTAAGGTCATCTGGGATAACAAAAACATACTAATCATGCTTGACAGCAAGGATACTAGTAATGTATGGCACCACGAGAGGGAACGTTTTGGTTCAAAGAATCAGTAGCTAATTGTGAAACTAGGCAGAGGCTCGATAAGGTTGCCTTGGAAAAAGTGAGACCACGGTACACGACTGAGGTAGTGATGAAGGCAGTCGTTTGCTGACATGTTTTGGAAGATGCCATGTATCCATAGGCATGGCTGCCGCACGAGACTTTGTCTGTCGGCAGAGTAGCGACTCAAAGCATAGTGCCTCGTACATGCAGGAGTGGATTCAACAGCATGGAGTGCTTTTAATAGACCAGCCTGGCTAGACTCTCAAGCGAAACGTAACAGAACCACTAAGGGTGGACCTACAAAAGCGTATGTCAATAAAACAGCCACGACAATAAGCGGCTACAGAGAGAGACCCCACTAGAGAGGGAGTTCATCAATTGGTTCCGCATATGAACCCAGTTCATGTCTGCATGACTTTAGAGAGCTCTGGGTGCGAGACTTGTTAATGTTAGTGACTGTTCACTTGATTGTTCTGTTGGGTTGTACGTTATTCTATTCAAATAAATGGCTTACGTGATCTATGACCTGCATTCAATAAATTTGAAAAATCAGCAATTTTTGAACCGCGGTTAGAGCTGAAGGTTGACATTTTTGTGCGGAAAAGTTTAGTAGATTAGTGAAACCTAGTTAATAACTTTTGCAAGCTTGGAGATTATCGATTAATTTTCAGGAGAGAAATATTGGAAAAACCGTTTGTTAGTAAAATTTTGGCCAGTACTGAAGTCCAAATACTTTCTTGGATACGTTATTCCGCCAACGGTCGACTGAAGTTATATACATGCATAAAGAGCTTGCAAGCAGGTCCTCTTATGTTTGAGAATTGTTTACCTACTATTAGTTACCCAGGGTGCATTTGGGGCAGGTGCTAGACTTTCCCGTGGCAAGTAGGCACGATATTCGTTTTCATAAGATCAAACTAACCCCAAAAGCGAATTTTGGCCAGACCTGAGGTTTTGACATAATTATTGAGAAAAAACGAAGCAGATGGTCGAGCCGTAGATTACCACCGCCCAAACAGCAGTTCTAGAGTTAATCAATAATGGATGACGTAGGAAAGGAGAGCGAGGGGGTGGTATTTGAAAGTAGCGCATTGTAGATCCTAAGATGATGCAGACGAGCAAGACAGACACTATCTATATCTTTTCGAATATTTAAATGGTTTATTCCATCCCTTTCCGAGGATTCCGAATTGGATCGTTGGATAAGTGAGTGATTGCCCGAATGTTCGAAGTTAGGCCGAAATGTCACACCACTGCCGCAGCGTTTTTCTGCTTTATATCTCTTTCCAAAGGAGTGTTTAGCAGATGACGAAAGCAGGTTTGAGCTCAGCGTTCCAGGGCGCTTATAGAGATATACAGTGCGTCTCCAAATGCTACAGCCACCTAGAAACTGTTCAAAATCTCGTGTTCCACAAATTTTCTGAAATTTGTCCAACGGGAAAAATGTGTCAAATTCGATCGCGGATTCGAAAATCAACACGAAATTTTAGGCTGAAAATGCCGAAAAAATTTATGCAAATTTTTCCAGAATTGATCGCTCTTCCTATGTCTCCAAATGATACAGCCACTTGCAGTGTCTTCGTTGGATTTCATTCCTGCTTGTTGAAACTGATTGGCAGTCATCAAATTTCTTCTTTAGGTCATCACAAAAGGAAAGCAGCCGTTGGACTTGAACACAGGCAAATCATAGCAAAAAAGGAAGAGTAAACACCAGGTAGCAACATTGTGAATTTAATCGAGCTACGGAATAATCAACAATTTCTCTTTGCATCGTGCAGGAAATGAAACTGAGAAGGGCTCTAGATGTTCACCTTCTCTTTTTTTCTCGATATAAGCATCATTTTTATTTATTTTTATTTATTATATCACAAAGATGTGCCCACAAACGGTGAATTGAATAAAACCTAAACGAAACATGAAATACACTAGATTCATACACAGCGTCAATATGGAGCATATTAATGAGAATGTCATAGGTGGCTCCGACACCCAGAATGAGCCGGAAATGATACACTCAGATAATCACTCGCACTTCGATCCACTACAGTTCGTTGATAAAAGAACGGCAATCGCATGGTCGCGATCGGGTAGTGGGGAGGCGGTGTCCATAAACTGAGTGGCTCAATCAGAAGCTTCATTACCGCGTAACATCTCGATATCAAAAATGAGCTGTGTTATGGGATGAAGTGCGTTGAGATCATCGACGTAAAGGCTGGCATGTAAAATACACTTCAAATGACTGAAGATTGGAAGCACGTGAGAAGCCATTATACGGTCAGTATAGAGAATAAAGGATGAATGTGAGTGATCATCGAGTCTGTGGAGGAAAATCAGGCTGATCTGGCTGATAGTTGTTCGCTTCTTCACACAAAGATCCATGTGTGAAGAGGCTAACCTAAATCTTCAATGTTGAGTGTTGACAATAGCTGGATCTTTTTGAATTTGTTTCGGAAAATGTTTGAGTTTGGAGAGCAAAGTATATCGGTGGGTAGCATTTGGATCCACCGGGCACAACGATACAAAAATGAGTTGTGAGTTTTGGAGCAAAAAGGTCTTTTTATTGGGGCATAGCCTAATATAAAGCTGGAGGAACGCCCATGACTAGGTTTGAAAACCCAATATTTACTAGCTTTGAGTTTAATTTACACACGCAGTATCTTAAAGCAAAATATGACATGATGCATAACTCTACGGTATAGAAGAGTGATCAGTTCAAATAATTCAAGTCTTGTCCTATAGTTAGGCCTAACTAGACCGTAGAGTTATGCATGATGTCATATTTTGCTTTAAGATACTGCGTATGGAAATCAAACTCAAAGCTAGTAAATATTGGGTTTTCAAGACGTAGGGGATAATTAGGATCTGGAATACATCTATACAGGAGAATCGTTGTGAACGTTTTTTGTACCTTTTCTACTTTGTTTTGTAGTTTTTTGGTATAGGGACTTCATAACTGGCAGCAATACTCCGATTGGGGATTACATACATTTTATAGAGTCTTAAGAAAACATTTTTGTCACTGCTGTGAATAAATCGGAATAGGAAGAAAACTGTTCCAAGCGCTTTACGAACAGCAGCGTCAATGTGTTCGGAAAACTCAAGATCAGAAGCGTAAATAACGTCCAGGTCATGACGATATTCTGATTTTCAAGGACAACATCCTTGTACTGATACTGTGAGCAAAGCAAGGGCCCAAAGCAAAATACAAAAGATTTGCTCAAATTCACAGGTAGGTCCCAAGTCATGGACCATTCCATCATCCTGTCTATTGAGTGCTTAAGGCTTCAGAAACCTCTTTCTGATCGTCATTATTATACACGCCATAGATTTTAATATCATCAGCATATATTTGCACCTTGATGGAATTGTGGGTTTTCAATGTAGCTGGAAGATCCGAACAGTAGATAGGAAAGAGAATAGGTGAAAGCACTCCACCTTGAGGGACCGAGCTACGACAAGAATAACGTTTCGAGAAAGTGTTGCCGATTTTCACAAACATGTGACGATTTGAAAGGTATGGTAAATCAGTGTAAATGCTTAAGAGAACTTTGCCTAGCGCATCCGCTTTATTAGCATCATTCTAAAAATATTTCCAAGCGAGTCTTTAAATATGCTAGTTTGACATGGCCTTTCATCTTGGGTCTAATGTAATCAAATAAAGGTTACCCATGGGATCTTTTTGAAAGCGTGCTTCATAATTGGCATGAAATCGTTTGACATGAAAATCGATATCTGAGCGAACTTTTTTATGCAAGGAGTGGTTACTGTTATTTTGAAACGTTCTTTTTGGTCAAGAAGGTTACGTATATGCTTAGGATAATGTATTTGCCCAGTCTCAGCAACAGTGAATGGCACAAATTTGCAGAATCCGGTGTACACTATTGAGCAAAATTTCTTATAAACATCATCAATGGTGGTATAGTTTTGAAACACGTCCCACCAGTTAATGGAGTTTAAGTATATGTTCAGCCCATTATAGTCGGCTTTGGAGTAGTCAGGCATGGGTAAAGGAGGTGGATTATCATGATGGATGTTAATGTCAAAACACAAAATTTTGTGATCGGATGTGTGGAAAAGAGTTAAATAGGACACCTGACAGTCAGTGTGAAAACATGTTAGAATTAAATCGAGTATAGCATCACCTCTGGTGGGCTTAGTAACAAATTGATTTGGGTTGCAGTTTTAACAACTCCAAAAATCTGCCGGCAGTGGAATTATTTGCTTTTGCAGTGCACCAATCAACACTGAGATTGAAGTCACCAAGCAGAACCAAATGTCCAGGAGTAGAACACGGCCTATTCAATAGTTCAAGTAAACAAGTATCTTCGTTTCTAGTAGAGTTAGGAGGTCTATAGACCAGGACAAATCTAGTTGTGGTAGAGGAGGATGCATCTATATGATCAAAGCAGATACAGTCAGATTTCGATTCAAGCTGGAACGAATAACGTCTGAAACAGAAACATTCTTTCATCAGACAGCATACTCCTCCACCCTTACCAGATTCGCGATTCGATCTGAAGATAATACATATAAGGTAGACTGCTTATAATTCCCGAGTAGAAATATTTTTGTTAAGCCTGGTTCCAGTGATAAACACGCAATCAGGGGTGTAAGTAGATAGAAGATGGTGAAGATGATGCAATTTGTTGATAAGATTTCTTGCGTTAATAAGAAAGCATATTATGGTTGCGAGTGATTTTTGGCGATTTGCACATTTACCGAAGCATTGCTGGTGTTTATTTCTTCTTTATGCACTAATTCTCCACGACTTACTACCCACATCTTTATCTTGACTTCCGTGTTGCGCTTTTTTGCTTCCTGTCGCAGTTCGTAATCACGTTTACGTTCTTCTGGAGTCATGGATCCACGCACATAAGCATAGGAAAACTTGGACGAACGTAAAAGACGGGCATTAGAGAGAGCAGTTATCCAGTGATTTTTAGAAGGGAGAACGACCTTTACTAGGCGAGGAAGTTTTTCAGAAATTTCGCCCATTCTGTATGTTTCAACTGGGCGATACTTTACACCAAGCATATCCAAAATGTCTGTGACTTTTGTTTCGAGGTCCCTCTGCTTTTCAGAAGGTTTCACATTATCGGATGGTTCTAAAAGACCGGAGATGACAATACTGCGATTCCTTTTCTCGGCGCTCACTGCATTAGATAGTTCAGCTGGGATTTTAGTCGTGAGTGCTAGAACGTCTTGTTAACAATAGGATCAGAATTTGTGGTATTACCTCAGTCCTTAGATAAGGCAGGGATAGCCGAGTGGTTAAGAGGTTAGACTCATGTCTGCACCTCCAAAAACCGCGAGTTCGATCCCTGCCGAGTTTAACAATGCATTGCAAAAAATTGCAAAAAATGGTTCAAATACCAGCGTCAGGCCCAGGTTGACAGGCCGGCTGATGGAGACCCTCGTCACACCAAATATGACTAAAGTCACAAAAGGAAATAGTCATAAAGCTAGGACGTCACCCGGAAGTGGCGCACAGAACCTCCTCCCGAGTTCTGTGGACAGTGCGAGGGCTACCGAGGAGTGAACGGCCTCGGCCAAAGAAGCTAGTTCGAATTGGGACTCTGAGCGTACGATCGCTGACTGGAAAGTCCCGAGAGGTTGCTGACCTAATGACAGGCAGAAAAATCCAAGTCCTATGCTTGCAGGAAACAAAGTGGAAGGGAGCTAAGGCCAGAGAAATCGGGGAGGGTGTCGAGCTCTACTACAATGGAGAAGACACCAAGCGGAACGGCGTGGCCATAGCAGTAGCGGAGTTGCTCGAGGACCATGTCTCCGTCGTGAGCAGGGCCAGCGATAGGATAATGGCCGTGAGGATAGACACGAAGGACGGCTACTGGACCATACTCTCCGTATACGCACCACAAGCCGGATGCCCCGAAAGTGAGAAGGACGAGTTCTACTCAGCCTTGACGATGCCATGCGATCGATTCCAGAAGACGACTACCTCACTATAGCAGGTGATTTGAATGGTCATGTCGGCAGTGACAGAAGAGGTCTAGAAAGGGTGCACGGAGGTAGAGGAATAGGAGTGAGAAACGCCGAGGGAGAGAGAGTTCTGAACCTGGCTACGGCCCACGATCTAGCAGTCTGCAGCACGTTCTTCGCAAAAAGGGAGACTCAGAAGGTGACCTACAGCAGTGGAGGGAGACAGACGGAAATCGACCATGTACTCGTGAGAAGATCATCCCTCAAAACTGTGAAAGACATCAAGGTTCTCCCTGGCGAAGAATTGGCCCCGCAGCACAGACCCCTCCTGGCAGACATTGCCATAGACCTCCCCAAGAAGATGAGGACCAAACCGAGCGGAGAGTCCAATGGTGGAAGCTGCACTATACGGAGAAAGGCGACCTCAAGCGAAGGATTATGGAAGTTGGCCTCCCAGACCCGCAGGGACCAGTGCAGCGGACATGGGGCAATGCAGCTGAGACCATACTGAGGTGCGCTAAGGAGGTCCTGGGCGAGACTCAAGGTGGGTTCAGAGGAGGCAAGGCAGCGTGGTTTTGGAACGAGGATGTCCAGCGAGTCGTGAAGCAGAAGAAGGAAGCATACAAGCGTTTGCAGAAGAGCCGAAGCCTTGAGGACCTTGCTGCCTACAAGAATTGCAAGAGGCTGGCTAAGGCAGCCGTCGCCAAGGCTAAGAACATGGAAATGGACGCCTTGCACGAGAAGTTGGACGGCCCGAATGCGGAGAGATTCGTTTACAGGCTGGCCAAAGCTCGGCACCGAGCTACTCAGGACATCAGGGTAGTTAGAAGTGTAAGGAGCATTAACGGCGCTATCCTGAGGAAGCCAGCCGAGGTTAAGAACAGGTGGGAGGAGTACTACAGTGCACTCCTAAACGAAGAGTTCCCCTACAAGGACTCTTCAGAAGCAGAGAAACGGCTGGTTCCATCCTACTCTGGACAGGGGATGAGGTGCGTCGAGAAGTAAGGACGATGAAGGTTGGGAAAGCTGTAGGTCCAGATGGGGTGCCAATCGAGGCATGGAAGGCACTCGGAGAGTACGGGATAGGATGGCTTACCCGATTCCTGAACACCGTCACTGCGAATGGAAGGATGCCAGACGCCTGGAGAACAAGCACTTCGTCCCCATCTTCAAGCAGAAAGGCGATACGTTGGACTGCTCCAACTACCGCGGAATCAAGCTGACTGCTCATACCATGAAGCTCTACAAACGATTGGTCGAAAGGCTGCAGGAGTTGGTCCCGATCTCCCAGGAACATTCGGTTCATGTCAGAAAGGTCAACAACGGATGCCATCTTCATCGCCAAGCAAGTGATGGAGAAGTATCGAGAAAAGCGTCGACCCTGCTATCTGGCCTTCCTCGATCTTGAAAAAGCCTTCGATCGCCTACCGCGAGCAGTAGTGTGGAGAGCACTTAGGGAACGTAACGTGCTAGAGCATCTGATCTCGCTGGTGAGGGATATGTACTATGGGGCTCAGGCAGTTATACGCACCCCACACGGCCTTACAAATAAGGTGGACGTCACGGTTGGGGTGCACCAAGAATCAGCTCTGAGCCCCTTCCTCTTCCTCCTAACACTAGATATCCTGGTGAATGGGCTCACGGAGGGGCCACTGAAGACCATCCTCTACGCTGACGACATCGCCCTAATAGCGGATAGCAGAGAAGAACTCCAGGGAAAGGTGCAGAAATGGCAGAAAGTTCTGGCAGAGGTGGGCTCCGGCTGAATGTCAAGAAGACCAAGTTCCTGAGCTCGGGAGAGGATACAGATCCAATCACTGACGGCCATGGAGAGCCCATCGAAAGAGTGGAGGACTTCCGACACCTTGGGAGTGATCTGGCAGCTGACGGCAGTGTGGACCAGGCAGTAAAGGCAAGGATCAACGCGGCATGGCTAAAAAGGAGGGAGTCGACTGGAATACTCTGCGATCGAAGGTGCTCCAGAATGCTCAAAGGGAAGTTGTACCAGACTTTGGTGAGGCCTGCGATGCTATACGGTAGTGAATGCTGGCCCCTGAACAAGAACCACGAGAGGCAGCTCCACTCCGCTGAAATGAGGATGCTGAGATGGGTTTGCGGCTGGACGCGGCTGGACAGGGTCAGGAACGAGGACGTTAGGTCGGTAATGCAGACAGCCCCGATCCAGCTGAAAGTACGAGAACAACGTCTGCGATGGTATGGGCACGGGCTAAGGAGGCCACAGGACCACCCAGTAAGAACAGCGATGGACTTCGAAGCGCAAGGTAAGCAACCGCGAGGAGCCCCAAAGAAGAGATGGAGGGACGTTATAAAGAAGGACTTAGGCGAATGCACAGCCACCGCTGAAGACTCCCTGGATAGAACAAAGTGGCGAAGACTAGTAAGGACAGCGGACCCTGCAACTGCGCGGGACTAACGCTAGGGAGAAGAACACCTCAGTCCTTAGATAGAAAAATCACAGAACTCCACTTAGCAGATGAATCAATTTATCGAGTCTCGACAGAAAAGGCGTTCCAAGTGCGAGCGCACAGGTCAAACTCATTATGGGCAAAAACTGGGCAATCAGCAAATTTGAAGAACAAGTTTATTAGAAGGTTGAAGCTGGAAAATCCAACATGTCCTGTGTTCTACAGCCTCATTAAGACTCACAAATTGTCTGCTGAGAACATGAGGTCACTTCTGCCGCACGACTACAAAATAAGGCCAATAATCAGCTGTGTAAATGAACCGACCGATCGGATTTCATGGTTCCTCAATAAGGTTATCGGTCAACTTCTCGTTCATGTACCATCACATCTGTCAAACACGAGACAATTCCTGGACCGCTTGCATTCTTGCAGGCTTCAACACGACTGTGCAGTGGAATCATTCGACGTCTGCACTCTATACTAACGTCAGCAACAAAGAAGCTTTGCTAGCAGTTTCGGAAATGCTCGACGAGCACAAGGAAAGTATGATGACGTTCGGATTGAGTAAAGCTCAAATAATGGTTTTTATCGGGGAGTGTGCGAACTGTAATATATTCAAGTGGTCCGGAAGATACTTCTCGCAAATTAGAGGGCTTGCAATGGGGCAACGGCTAGCACCGGTACTCGCTGTCTGTTTCATGAGTGGAATTGAACGCCCAGTGCTAGAACGTCTGCCAACCATGTACTGCCGTTATATCGACGACTGTTTCGTCATAACATCAACTCAAGCCGAATGGATGAGTTGTTCAATATTCTTAACAGTCAATCGCAGTACATCAAGCTAACTCGAGAAGTCCCACATGGAGGTTGGCTACCCTATCTGAACACTCAGATTAGGGTCTCCAATGGAATATACAGTGTGAAATGGTAAAGAAAAGAAAGCTCCAAAAATATCATTATTCACGCACTGTCGGCACACCGCAGAGCAGTTAAACGTGCAGTATTACGTAACATGTACAAAACGGCTGTGGAGGTGTGCACCGGTGAAGAGGAGCGAGAATAGTCCAGGAGATTCACCTGTATCACCTGTCCTCCCGTTGATCATCGATTTGCTCGAGCGGGCGCCAGCAACGTTTCCATTCATCCCTGTCGCGTGCCAGAGTGGTCCAGTGGATCCTCGTCGCTAGAGGGACACGTGATGCTCCATTCCTTTCGTTCAGAGCTTTCGTGAAAAAGTCTGACCATCGGGCCGGCGGTCGTCCAGGTGTTCGTTTGACGTCCCGAGGGATTCAGTCGGTAACCGCTCTGGTCCAACGGTCATCACAGGATCGCATGCCCAGTCCACCTAATCCTCGATTCCTTGGCGAAAACGGCAGCATCCCTGACCTTCGACCGTTGGCGTAGTTCGGAACTCCGGATTCCCCTCTACACTTGCGTGTATAGGGTGACTCCAAGCATCGCCTTCTCAACAGCGCGTTGGATAACGCTGACCGCATGCTCGTCCTGCCCGCTCAGAGTCCAAGTCTCTGAGGCGTATGCTAGGGCAGGAAGGACTGCGGAATCGAAGAGTTGGGCACGGAGCCGGATGTTCTTCACCACTCCCTCGATGTTCTTTACGCTCCCCATGCCGCTCGTTTCCTCCTGCTCAGCTCTGGAGCTAAGTCGTTTTTGATTTCCCGACTTAGGTACACGTAGCTGGAGCGTTCGGAAATGTTCGTTCCGTTGAGCGTGAATGGGGCATCAGGTACCAATCCGTTTCGCACAAACATCGTCTTCGTTAGATTCAGCTGTAGACCAACCTTACCACAGGCGCAGTCGAAACCAGCCAGCATCCGCTCCGCTTGCTCGATGTTCGGCGTTA
>KZ345167.1:219792-232918 GCA_002352805.1 Teladorsagia circumcincta
AGGATAGACCTCCAGGTGGTTGGCCACGCTATCCTGGAACGGAACGAGGGGCTTAGTTTTTGGAGGCGGCCTCGAATCGCCTCCCATGTACTTCCCAGTCACTTGAATGCAAGCTTTTGACTGTGCCGACATGCAGGATACCAACCGCACACAAACAAGAGCACCACGCACGCAAGCATGCATGGATACGCTTGAATGGAGACAGCTGGTATGAATCAACACAGTACTGCAGAAACAGGGAGTCCATCCCCTGAATCGACCTGCGTCTCAGGGCAAGTACATGGTGGCTTTTAGTCCGCGATTTACCCCCTATCCGCCACCTGGGGTCGCGCCACGTAGCCTCGCCACTAACCGGCTAGAGATCTTTCAGTGAGAGAGGACCCTCAGTGAAAGGGATCCGTTTTGAAGTAGTCTCAGAAGATTTAGGGGTTGATAATGTTTTTTCAGAAGGTTTGGGAGTTGAGAATGTTTTGCCCGTTTTTTTGGAGTAGTATCAGAAGGTTTGGGAGTTGAGAATGTTTTGCCACTAATGCTTTTTTTTTGTTGGAGGAGCCATACTCCTAATGGAACACCAACAATTTGAAGACTATCAAAGTAAGTGGGGTTCACATGAGCTGGAATAGCAATTAAGAGATCGTATACAGTAAAAACTGTGCCTGAGTATTCGGTTTGGAAACTTGACCTGAAGGGAGACTGGTGAAGCAGCCAAGCACGGGCTGTGGATGATGAAGAACGAGATAAGATAATTATCAGATAAGCACCCGCTTTCACAAATGCGTGCTCGGAAGTTGAGAAGTTCTTTCAAGCTTAATTTATTACTGATTAGTGCCTGGCATCTTCCAGAGAAATTTCGAGGTCGTTCTCTAGCGGAAGGTGGAAATGGCGCTGTTTTTGAAAGGATTCCATCGCGAAAAGCGATTCCTTTCTGCAAGGAAAGTTTGACCGAGCCAAGCGGAGCACGATCCATTCTCGACCTGTCACTTCCTGCTCCCTGTCTGCTATTCTTTTGGAACTTTTTGTTCCAGATGGCTCTTTCCTAGAAAAATGTTTTCATAGGTAAGGAAAACACAAAGGAAAAGCCGACAGCAAAGAAAAACGTGATAGCCGAAGAGCTGATCTTCTCAAAGTTGTGTTAACTACTCCTTTCCAGCGAAAGTGGCTAGGTTCTTTCGACGATTTCTTTTCACTGTCACTGTGAACAACACTGTCTTCCTCACTTTCCGTTGAAGGACAATATTGGGAGTTCTCGATTACTTACTAACTGCTACCCAGTAATAAATTAAGTTTAAAAGGAAGCTCAACTTCCTAGCACCCATTGATGAAATCGGGTGCTTATCTAATAATGATGCTTTTATCCTGATCAAAAAGCGAAGAGGAGCCTTTAGAGCCCTCCTTAGTTCCATTTCCTACACGATGCAAAAAGAAATTGTTGGTTATTCCGTAAATTCGATAAAATTCCCGCGCAATGTGACTACCTGGAGTTTACTCTTTCTTTTTTTCCTACGCTTTGCCTGTGTTCAAGTCCAGCGGCTGCTTTCCTTTCGCGATGACCTAAAAAAAAGAAAGTTGATGACTGTCAATCAGTTCCATCAAGCAGAAATGGAATCCAACGAAGAAACTGCAAGCGGTTGTATCATTTGGAGACGTAGGAAGATCGATCAATTCTGGAAAAATTGGCATAAAATTTTTTGGCATTTTCAGCCTTAAATTTCGTGTTGATTTTCGAATCCGCAATTGAATTTGACCCATTTTTCCCGTTGGACAGTTTTTCAGAAAATTTGTGGAACACGAGATTTTGAACAATTTCTAGGTGGCTGTATCATTTGGAGACGCACTGTACATCTAATTCCAAATGTCAGGATCAAGCAAAAGACTTTCCCTGGTTGCCAACGGATGTGGTTTGATATCATCTGTAATGCTATCACCCAGATAACAACCTCAGCATTTTCCCCCTCCCCTCCGCACCGACTTCATAGCAACATTTAATCACCTCGGAAAACATAGTCCAGACCTACGTGGAAGAGGTAGACTCCTCTGTTCCACAGAAAAAACTGCCCACAGCGCAAACAGGATCAATTCTGTGTTGCGCTAATTCCAATTTCTTCACGACCTCCTCCCTTTCAAGGGGTATCAGTACGACCCCCCCCCAATTGAGCATGTGTTTATTTCAGTGCATTTGCGGTGTATTTCTGTGTGTTAACGATTTTGTGTTTGACAAAGGTTGTGCACACGGCTTCTCTTTTTTATATATAAATAATTCTCGATAATTAATAAATCTCTTCACATTTAATTCTTTTTTCTTCCACTCCTTATTGAAAAAAGAGGAACATTTTCAAATCTCGACACAGATCAGATCGTCTTCCGTTGTTATTTACAACTCAACCATAGCTTCGTCCCGCTTTCCACAAAGTTTTAGAAAGAACAATACCGAGTTTCAGATAGGACATCTTCCCGTAATGCTGTAGGGAAATTCAGCGCCCCCCACCGCGTGCCCTCCCCGGGGGTGACGGCCCCTAACGAGAAAGGTATTTTAGGAAATGCCCAGCTTTCTCGAAGCGGTTTCTGGCATGACATAGGGGTGCGTGAGTGGAACACAGGACTGTAGTTCAGTTTTCCTGAGCGGCCCCTCTGAATGCCAGGAAAGGTGTGATGAAGTGGTCGTGGTTCGGATCCTCGTGGTGACAATTTTTTGCATTTCCGACTTTTGCTTGCATGATGTCGCAAAATGGTACCCTCGGCTAGTGGTGAATCTCATATTTCACACAGAACCATTTCTAATCCATGTGAGTAGGTTTTCACCAAAAACCAAAAAATGAACCAAAAAAACCAAAAATAAGTGCCGGAATGGTGTGTCGCTCGAGCTTCTTGGTCCCCTTTTTGAGCATTCAGAGGGCCGCTCAGGAAAATTGAACTGCAGTTCTGAAATCCTTGCACGCACCCCTATATCATGCAGGAAACCGTATGGGGGAAGTTGGGCATTTCCTGAAAAACCTCCCTGGTGAGGTTATGCCTGAGGGGCAGTTGGGTTTCCCTCCCCCTCAGGCTTACCCTCAGGGGCCGCTAGCTTCCACTGCGAGTAATGAGCCTAGCCTCCCCTGAGAAGATAGAAAACTTCGATCAAAAAGGGAGCCAAAAAATAAAATCAGAAAATCAAGGGATGAAATTTGAACTCAGTTGGCGTGGAGCGCATTTTTTTCTTGTTCGAGATGGAGAATCAAGGCCATGGAATATTAGTGTTTCAATAAAAGTAATTCAAAAATTTATCATAAGCCTAGGTACTGTTATGTCTCTAACTCTCTAATTTCAGGTATTTGCAAAATTTTCCGCGAAATCCCATATGTGCTTTTTGTATGAGCTGTAATACGGACGTCCTTATTTGAAAGCTAATATCTTTGTTTATCGGCGCTCTCAGAGAACCGTACATAAAATTTCTAAAACTTCAAATAAATTTCTTCCTGAAAAGTATTCGAAATGTTGCAGATGTTCAATACTTCAAAAAATCGTCGTTGTTCCGTTTTTTGTGCACATGTGAGTTTTCGAAATTCAAACATTCATAACTCTCTTTAATCAACTTTTTACAGATGTCGAAGGCTATTTAGGAAATACTAGAAGATTACCGCCTCCGAGAAAGCATCTGACGTTTTCACATCGACTACTCTCTCAAAAAATAGTCCCGTTGCTCCGTTTTTGAGGGTTTTCGATCCGATTCTTAAGAACGCGCAATTTTCTGACATTCAAACGTTCTAATTTCTTGATAGCCTACGTTTGCTCACGTTCGAGGCTAATTGGAACCTAGAAGATTACAGCTCTCAAATAAGTGCTCAAACTTTTTGTTCTAAAAAATCACTCTTCCAAAAAATAGTTCCGTTGTTCCGCTTTCCCCATTGACTTTTTAAAGCCTTTTCCTACACGAAGACTTTGCAACCTTCGAATGCCTATAACTTCCTTCAAAATAGTATGGTGAGAAGCGGTGAAAACTATTAGAATCTACGCGAAAAGTGCTTTGAAACAAATGTGAATTTTTCTTGTGCTTCAATTTCCTAAAGGGTCCTAGAATTCAATTCGGCGAGTTCGCTACACATTGTTCCGCTTATATTTGATTTGAAGCATCAAAATTCTCTTGAAGAAGTTTGTCTGCCCACGGCCACTGACAGAGGAGGCGTTTTTATGGGCGAACGCCTGCTCGGGTGTACGCCGTGCACCTATTTGTGGTTAAAAATCGCACTCGCATTTGAAAGTCTTTCATTTTCCTGAAGAAGGTGGTAATATCATCGCGATTGTAGTTGTGTTGTATTGTTACATAATGATCTTGTTTCACTTGTTCCACTTGTAAGATTATATCATTATTTTTAATTTATGTTATCCCTACTATATATAATCCCTACCATAAATAATGCGCTGAGTCTGTCTGTCTGTCTGTCTGTCCGTCTGTCACGAAATTCGATACTAAGTGAACAACAATCTACAGAGTCCGGATCAAGTTTGGGATGGGTGGGCCATGTCTCTAAAAGTACAAAACATACATCAGCCAGGCGGAGCCCCGCCCACAGTGGGCGTGGCGCGCATCGAAATGAGTGGTACTGAGGACCATGATTTCGAATTCAGTCACAAACAGTCTCGAGAGTGGGGACAAAAGTGGGTATAGGTGTGCGTTGGTAAGCCAGATCGAACTGGGGAGACCCACCCTCAGTGGGCGGAGCGTTCTCTGAAAAAACGGTGCTCAATGAAAATATTCATAACTCGATTAGGAGAGAGCCTAAGCAGCAGAAAAAATTGGTGTAGAAAAGTAATGTCTAAGGTGTTCCCAGCATGCATGGAGTGAGCGGAGGTCCGCCTACAATGGGCGGAGTGTGTTCCTGAGCAAATGGCGTTTCCTACAAAATCTTATAACTCGGCTCCTAGATGACTGAAAGACCGGAAAAAGCGTGGATAGGGGTATGTGGGCGAGGGGAACATAAATATCAGAGCTTGATGTGACGTACAGCAAAGTGGGCGGAGTTTGCAAACAGGCCTAAAACTCGGTTCCTAGAACTTCCGGAAACCGGTGAAAAAAGTGGTTCGGGATTGTTGGAGGAAGGTGGGTCAACCGCCACTGGCGGGCGGAGCATGCACGAAAGTGGGCTTAGTTTTCCACCAGGTTTCATAACTCGGTTCCAAGAAGTCGCGGAGATGGGAAAAAGTGGGTGGGGGTTGGAGGCGAGATGGACGTCAACTTCACCGGTGGGCGGAGCATGGACAGAAGCGGGCGGAGTTTCCCACAAAAATTCATAGCTCAGTTGCGGTTCCTACAACATCTTATAATTCGGCCCCGCGATGACTTAGAGCACTTTTTATCGCTTAGACTTAAGCGGTAAAAACATGAGTTGGGGTTGGAGGAGGGAGGAGAGTTACCCGATGCTGGCGGGCGGAGCATGCACGAAAGTGGGCGTGCGAATTTATGACTCTGTTCCAAGAAGTCCTGGAGACCGTAGAAAAAATGAAAAGGGGTTGGCGGAGGGAGTGTGACGGCTTGATTCTGGCAGGCTGAGCATGAAAAAAGAATGGGCGGAGTTTGCCGCGAAAATTCACAGCTTAATTGCGGTGCATAAAAGAGCTCATAATTCGGCCATCAGATGACTAAGAGACCGGAAGAAATGTGGATAGAGGTCCGGGGAGGAGGGGAGTTTCAATCTCAATGCTGGGTGTAGCATAAAACGAAGTGAGCGAAGTTCGCTACCAGGCTTATAAATCGGTTCCAGAAGTCCCTGAAACCGGCAAAAGTGGAGGGGAGGTTGGAGGAGTAAAGGGGATCGACCTGTCGGAGGACGGAGCATGCTCGAACGAGGGCGAAGTTATTCGCAAACATTATAACTCGGTTTAAAGAAGTCTCCTGGAGGCTGGGAAAAAGGTGGGGAAGGGAGCAGAGTTCAGAAGGTATCTGGGTAGGGCGTGCGCAGAAGTATTCGTAGTTTACTACCTATCGCTATAGGTAGGTTCAAAGAGGGCTCAGATGTCGGAGAAAAGTGGATAGGTGGAAAGGGTTGACGAAGAGATGGACCAAATCTATTAGTGGGCGCCACCGAGGACGGCTGAATTTGCCGCGTTATATTAGAGGTAGATTCAAAGAAGGCCCAGAGGTCAAGAAAAAGCGGATAAAGTTTGGCGAAGAAATGGGGTAAAATTCCATGCCTAGGAGCCACCGGGGTGGGCGGATTTTGCCACGGCGAGCTATAGAAATACCGCTAGCCCTGTTTTATACTATTCCATTCCCTGCGATGCACTCGAATGCGTGCGCAGCTAAACTGGTTATTTTTATAAGATCATCTTTCATAAGGTTTTCTCGCAGATCACCTTTCCTACTGCATTGAACACTCCCTCCACTGATCAGCAGCTAAGAATCCCTATGCGTTCCACTGCTGGTTCCCCACCTTTACGATACCCCACCTTTTCTTCGGCCGAGTACGACCCCCCGTTATTCTTTGCGCAACGGACGGTTGACCCTGAGACGACGAGAATGACTTGATTTACTTCCTCCAAAACTCCCTTCACACCTCTACTCAATATATGGCACTATATTAGAAAAAAAAAGATGGAAAAAAGGTGGCGAAATTATGAAACGAGGTTTCCAAGGTTATTAAAAGTGCTTACCAGACTTGAAGGCGCATCTCACGGTCGAAGAAGCTTAGTGTTTGCATACGGGAATGAAAACAGTGTGCAGAGTGGTTAGCTAGTAAAGAAAGAATGCAAACAATCGATCGAAAACGCCAAATTTAGAGGAACAGTCCCAGCTAGGTGGGCGTGGTCGGAATCGGCTGCAGTCCCCTCGGCCGATCCCGACCGCGCTCATTTCACCTCCTTTCTTAGTGACCTTCTAAGGAGTTTTTGTTCAGTTACCCTTCTTACGTTCTTGACTAAGGGCTCCAAAGTAGACGTGGTAGAAACCGGCCAAGGGGATTGCAGCCGACTCCGACCGCGCCCACCCTGCTGGGACTGTAGCTTTAAGTACCTGCTCAATTTTCGTGCGAAGGCATTAAGTGACTCAGCGCGGAGGATAGAAGTTAGGCGAGAGAGCACAACAGATAAGAGGGCAAAAAGACCAGCATTTGCAGACGGAGAAAGTGAAGCGGTCTCGGTAGGCCTTTAGCGCCTTCATCGCGCACCCCTCAGCTAGGAGAAAAGACCTTCGCGAATAGTTCTATCCTACAAATCAAACGATTCATTCACTTGAAGCCATCCCAGATTCTGCCTTCAATTCATAGGAATCCAAATAGTATATTCTGAGGCCTCGAACAAGTCTATGCATCCTTACACCAGCAGACCACCTCAGCTTTAGAAGAGTGAAGCTGGGCTAGGAAAACCCGCCAGCTTCATTTGGAAAAAAAAACAAGTAAATTACAGCAGACAAATTTTCAAATCAAGATTTCAAATAATAAAATTTTATAACATAGGATGCATTGAATCATTCGACCAGTGAAGGATATAAATGATTTCCCACAATATAGTCTGCATCAAATTCTTTGGAAATGTGAAGAGCGACGCGCCCGAATGTAAGATCAGGCAGTGAGGAACTATGGGACACGTTATTTACATGACATAAACCCTGACAAGAGGTCTACATGTGCAAGGCAAGTGAAGCGATATTCGATGCTCACAAACACTTCCACAGCTCGAAAATACTGCTTCATACTGATATAATATTTACTTTCAAATAAACATAAAACAATTGCACGACCACCTTCCGCTACGTTAGATCTTGAACTGGTAGTGGTGGAATCGGATCATTTATCCATAGCCCCTGAAAGATACATCAACATTTATATATCAATTTGACATTTTGAAAGAGTTAGAACTCCGCAAACAATCCATGGTTGGGCGCGATGTGTATGTCAACCCAAGAATAGTCCACATCGTCGCTCTGGTGGTCACGGCCGCTAAGTCGCAACTGCAGTGGACGGGTTTCTATCATTAGAATTTGGATATAGAAAGAACACCAAGCCGATCCGTTCCTTCAGATCCAATTTGATCAATGCGGACTGCTTCAGTTCCCGCGAATCCTCTTTCTTTCTATATTTTATACTGCAAAAATGAACTTCTATCTCAAGGCAAGATAGAAATATGTATTTTCGCTCCTACGGGAATCACTTCCGGAATTAGCTGATTATTTCAGAGAAAATCACTGCTCTTATCGTCAAATCCAATAATCGCCGCCTTCATCAGAAGTTGCCGCGTAGCGATGCCGCGTAGGTGGCCGTGCGATGCGGAGCGGGCGATTGTTGGCCGCTTCCCGTTGGGTGTGAGCTGGGACATAAGGATTACCCCGTCATGAGTATCAAAATCCATCGATCACGATAAGAACGAAAAACAAAAAATGGCGTTCGCTCGGATAAGCAGTTTGAAAAACTAAGTGGCTGCTACGATCTACGGGTCTTATGGCGCAATCGATCGTCCTCAACAGGCACGACAACTCGGTCAGCTCGCCCCTGAGCTTCGCTGCGCGACAGAACTTTCGTGCCCCTCCTCTTTACTTCACGCACTCAACCTCTCGTCAAAAGAACTGCAGATAGGACGAAAAATGGGAGGCAAAGTAGGTAGATGACATGTGACAAAGAGCGTCCCAGGTCATTGTTGGTTCGGCAGCTTCTAATGAACTCACCAGGAAAGGATGATGGGTCAAAGTGGCCTTATGGAATTAGACATGCATCAAGGTGTGTGGGTTCAGACGCTGATCTCGAATCTGCTCTGCAAATCTGCCAAACTATTCGCTGAACGGAGCTACGGAGGTTTTTTTGTTTCCTATGCAGTTTAACACAGTCAGGAGTCGGCCTCAGCAGTGCATTCAAGTGAAGCATAGCTTACAGCTGTTGTGTGCTGGTGGCCTAGTGTTCAGAGCGGTGGGCTTCCTATCTGGAAGTCAGTGTTGCGATACTTGGCGGGCCGTTTTTCCTTTGCATTTTGGTGGCTGACCATTTGGTAATAGTGAAACATGATTTTTCATCAATGTTCAATCCTACTTTGCTTTTTGATGAGTTTGAGGTCACTGCCTGCGAGAATTTTCCCAACTTGCGCGCCGCTAGACAGGATTGGGAAGCGCCAGCATCCGTAGCCCGTGCTTCAGCCGTTTTTGAGTGAAACGAATGTGATATCTGTAGGAAGTCAAGTTGCTGCTGTGGCCAATCTCTAGGAAAAATCGAGATTTTGACAAAGCTTTGCAAAAGTGGACGAGACACTTGTACATCCCCTAACCAAGGTCAAGCGTCCGTTAGAACTGTTCGAACGAGGGAGTCGCATTTTGGTCACGGGAAGGGGGTCGCATTAGTGGTTTTGGGAGGAGGGGATCGCATAAAGGTATATATAGAATGTCGCGAAAGTCTTTGCGCACTTGTCAACATTTTTTCCAATCAGTTTTTCTTCTCTGGTGAAGACAAGAATTCATAAGTACGTAAACCACCATAGTCGACAAAACATTGTCTCTTAGCAGAAAGCGTCTCGTTGCTGATCGTTCAAAAATACTGAGCCTTCAAGGCATAAAACTTGAATAAGTCCACTCCGAGTAGGTCCTGATCTCAATACCACCTCTCTCTTGTTTGGTTGCTCAGCAGCAAAGGCTGATGGTGGTTAGACGGCTACAGGTTTGCTGAATAAACCAGGCGGATTAGAACCTCCCATGACAAGCGTGAGGACTTTTGATGGTCCTTCTTCGTATTACGAGGAATAGCGTTGCCAAGATGAGGCAAACTTTTCCATGTTTGTAGTGCCGGCGAACCCAACCAGTTGGCAATATTATTGGTCACCAACACCATTGGAGCCCGTTGGCAGCAGCTCTGGTGGGTGGTTTGCAGCTCCACCAGTCCTTAAAGTTGCCTTCCGAGTTACAGTGCTGGAATCGGCGTTGGAATCTTTGGTTTCACAAGTCCGAGCTAGTGGTGCTCTCGTGTATGGTTAACATGAAGACCCCACTTCCTGTTACCAACAACAAAGTTGTCGGATCAAATGCGACGCAGGCGGTAAATCAAAATGTCCACGCAAAATTTCATCGTCAATAACCTGTGGTCAGTCATATCGTGAAACATTGTATCGCTATAATTCCTCTTCTTTTCAAGGCGGTAGTGAGGAACCGCTGCTGCGCTCTGACAAAGCGAGGAATGCACTGCCAGTTCCCATGCATTGCACGGAGTGTTCTTTCCTTTCAGCTTCGGAATACGCTCGCCATTCAGTGTAGCAGGTCGACCACATTTGTTATTTTTTCTCAAGTACTTGGGCTTCAGCAGACAAATAAATGTTATGTTATGGAAGACAACTAGAAGGTCCATTGCGACAATTAGGTTTCTCACTGCGTCGCATCCGTCGACACCCTTTCTGGGTTGATAAAAGCTGGAGCAGTCAAACATACTCTCAGTGAAAGACGATTTTCTCAGCGGCAACCGTGGTGAAATGCCAGGGCAGAAATGCTCTATAGAGAGCATTGACTACCGTTTACACACGCCTTACGATGAATGTTCCAAAATGAACCCTAAAGATTTTGCAAGAAGAAAAAGAAAATGCGCAAAGACTTTCGCGACAACCTAATATATATGGGAATATAAATAGGTAAAGTCGGGTCGAAGTAGTGGTAAAATGGGGAAATATAGGGAATTTTGGAAATTTTCATCTTGCAAAGTAGCTGTTTACCCCCTCCCCCACCCGCTCTACGGCAATTTTTATGGGAAAAAAGTGGGCGGAGTTTTGGGAACGTGTTGGTGGTTGAGGTGAGGAAGGGGGTCGCAACTGGACCCCTTCTACAGGAGGTCGCAAAAATCCCGAAAATGTTCGAACGTGACGATTGACCCTGCCCCTAACCGATGGGCCAAGGGCTGAGCTATCTTCGGCGACGACGATCCTTTGTATTAGATTGTCCCATAATTAGTGAATTAGTTAACATTTATTGCTATAAAAACTCAAAAAAAATCGTAAAGGCGTGAAACATGTTTTGCGAAGCAGCACTCAGATTACCCTACCTGATCGTTCAGTCAGCTCATTTACACGCCGCCTTACGTCTCTATAACATCAAATTTTCCAGAACCTATTTTTTCGCTCCCTTCATGACTTCTGATTAAGATTTTTCAAACGCCAAACAATATAGTGGATCAACCAGCATATAGGCGAGGGCACGCTCCCTAAATCCACGGTGCACCGTGGTTCACCCTATTCCGGGAAAGGGTTTTTCATTTGAAGATGACCCACAGTCCAACTTCCCCTAGACCGGCAATCTCATTGCTCTATCCGGCGCCACGGATATTGAATGCGGAGGAACTAGTCACTATTTGCCAGAACGTGTTCAACTCGTTAAGGTGATGGAATGCAGGCAACACTCTAGAGATAGTCCCGCAGATTTAAAAATATAAAATTTGTTTCTCCCGTGGTCCGAGCCCGAATCAGAGCCAAATTCGATCTGACATCTTCATGTTTCTTCTGACACCCCGTAGTTCCTCACGGCGGTCATCCAGCATATTCGCCGGGTTGTGAACTGGGTGGAGTGTGCTATCAAATTTACCAAGAACGGTAGCCTAGCTCGAACGATTCGGTTCTGCCAGCGGAAACCCAACCTCCACTAAGTCCGACCCTTCCAAAATATTGGTAAAACACGAGAGGGACTTTGCGCTGGTAGCCGCCGCCCAGTAATACTAGGGTCAGTGAAGAAGGCAAACGTCGACAGCATAATAACGACGCGTTTAATTCAAAAGTGAAGCAAGGCAAAGTCTGTTTTTTTCTGAGGTCGTTCGACCCCATCTTGCGGGAAATAATCATAACATATTGTAGCCTTCCGGGATAGCTGTTCTTCCACCTCCGCCGTGTAGCCCTAACCTCTGCCAATAAAAGACAACCCGTTCTAAACTCTAGCTCTCTCCCTCAGGAAGGAATTTTGCGTGGAGTGACATGACCTAAAACCCAACGTCCGGTCGTTCTTCGTTTGAGAGCTCCTGCAATTTCAAAGAGTGGACATAGTAAATTTCCATCTATAAACAACACACTGTAGATGACAGAGGTGTAGATTAGGATGAACAAGGCCTTAGAATGAAAGAGCAAGAAATTTGAATTCAAAATTACCCAAAGTGTTCGCTAATTATGGGACAACCTAATATTTGAAAATTATACCATGTGAGTGCTAGAATCAGCCAAAAGAAATACTAGAATTTTTTCCTGAACACTTTTTCAAAAACATTGGCCGGAACTTATTTCGTCCTATAGCTAATTTTCGATGATGGGTTGATGGATAAATAGATGGGCCACAAATTCTATTTTGAAACTAGATCGAAATCTCAGATTTGGCTTTATATTTGTCTCTAGGGGTATATTTGTCCCTGTCTCCGGAACACAATCACAACCATTTGCCGCAAAAACTTCTTCCAAGAGATTTGAGAGCTCCATGGGCAGTCATTAGCAAATAGCGCCCAAATTTGTTTGGAACTCCTCGCAAACTCTTGTACGGATAACTACAGGCAAGCGATGGTCATGTAACGTAGTTGGGAGGCATGGTCCATGTCCGGTCTTCTTGAAACCTGGGCATTCCGATTGTATCTTGCTTCTGTTTTGTCTCTCAGGTTTGTTATGGTGGAATCTTTATTGGTCGATGTTTCGAACAAATCGTCGTTTTCAAGACCTGAAATTGGTTCGCAGCTCTAGGTTGTAGCCTATCCACTTACATCCCCGATATTGCCAATTGCTACGTTTCTCAGCAATATCGAATCAAGATAGAATTCCAGCTAGAACCAACCTCTTACAATTCCACCAGTACTGGATCCCCACTGGACTCCGTGAACAGCTGACGAAAAATGAGGCACCGCTCACTCAAGCGTAGTACGTGCAGTGCGTGGTGATCTCATAATTCGTATAATGGAATGGAAGGCAGGAATTCACTTGTGACGGCCATGCACTCATTTCGGTTGTTCAGCCCAGGGTTTCGCACACGGATGTAGAAGGCCACTAGCATTTTTCTAGCACCATGCTCCTGGGTCAAAATTTACATTCTATATTAAAGTCATTGCCCTGATGTCTGTCAAACCGGTGCTTGCCAAGTGGAGTAAGAAGGCTTCCACGTCTCTTCCCAGCCAGGCGTTCCTTAAAGCAACTGTGCCATGAGGGTTCTGGAGTTGGATGCTGTGGTATGGGA
>KZ345168.1:46230-67163 GCA_002352805.1 Teladorsagia circumcincta
GCCTGACAGAAAGCCCACCACGAGGCGAGAAGGCAGATTGGGCAGCGGACGAGTCACAGCGCGTGCTGTGTGATGTAGGACGTACTAGAGGGGTTTTTCTATTTATTTTGATGCAAAACCACACTAATACGCGCTGAGACTCCTTTGACTGTCCACGTCTCTGCCCTCCCGCCGCACCACGGGGCCTCCTGTCGGGTACCCGGAACTAACAGATATGTACATACACCGCTATCCCCCCACCCCACCCCATTACTACTGGGAGAGGGCCGAATTTCGCTACCGGGAGAGGGCCGAATTTGCAAGCAGACAATCTTTGCCTGGGGTATTGTACATTCCTGAGACGTGCATTTACCTGAGGTGAGCAAATCAGCCCTTTTGGCGTTTATGCTGAATGTTGGGAAGGGGATGGGGTCCTGAGGTAGACTGGCTACTTGAACTCAGTCGGTACGGTAGGAGATTGATGACGGAAGTAGTGCACCACGTCAGCAGCTCCGCCAAAAGGGCTGGTTCACTTACCTCAAGACTAAGATATGAAGAGCATTATCTCGCAGGTCCGTCCTCTCTCCAAGGCCTAGTCCCGAGGTGAGCATCAAATTGAGGTGGTTCAAAGGACCGCGTCAATTTGATGCTCACCTCGGGACTAGGCCTTAGAGAGAGGAGTTGAAGTAGTCCGGCGACCGTCAGGGACCCCATTCCCTGCCCAACATTCAACACACCGCCCCAGCAAAAACGCCAACCCGCTTACCTTCATTTACCCTAGACGCATAAGTCAGGGCAAATAGTTTTCTTCCCGATACTACATATTTCTGGTGAAAAGGGTGGTCTTGCCTTTGCGATCGGTAATATTCTCTGTTAGTGAGGCAATTCACATTTTCCCATTTATTATCAACCTTTACAGTTTTATGCTACGACGGCTTGGCCATTGCTATGAGGTCTACCCGTTCATTCTTCTTGCTGCGACACTGATCACTGGGATGGTATTGACAGGCTATTACAGCTTCACGAAAATCGAAGTGTGGATGAATAAAGGTGGGTCATCATTACATATACGTGATGGTTTAGGCTCACTGGTTCACCATTTCAGCTGGAAGCAAACATAACTTAGCACCATGGGATTGGGAACGTTCGCGAGACAACTACTGGAAATACGGAACTGTATTGTAAGTTTTCTCAAAAAGGGTCCTTGGTTTAGGTCAGCTGATCGACGAGAGGCAAGGTGTGCTTCAGCTTTGATATGGATAATCGACTTCGCAAACGTTGTGAACTCATGGAGATGCTCCAGGACGAAATGTTGGAAGCAGCCAAGAAGAGAGGAACGCGTTGACTTCCTCAGAAAATATGCACTTACGAGTCCATGGTGAAAACGTGTTGCTATAACGAGAAGTTTAGTAAACAGCTAGGAATTCTGCTTTTTTTGTAGGACAGGTTTTCCCTTTTTTCCTATTGAAATAAGTGAAAAAAAAGAAGTTCCGGTTGATCGGTGTTCATCACAATGAAACACTACATAGAAGAAGCTCCATTCAAAGCGAGCGTCTGTTTTTTTCTTTCTTAGACCCTCTGAAGAGAATAGAGAGCAACATTGAGAAACTACTCTCCGATGCATTGATACTGCCCGTCACTTGACATCATTACCAGCTTCTCTCGCCATCTTTTACCAGAATCATCATAGCATTTTTCATCACATCATTTCAGAACTTATCACCAGGGTCAAAATCAGATGTCATATTCATCATCAGGACCATCTTGATGTTAAGAAGGGCCGCCAACCATGCTTGCAAAATTTAGTCGCCGCGGGGGACCGAACCCTTGAAGCGAGAGATTACGATAAGATTGATTGGGTCATAGTGGAAGTGAGGGTGCTGAATAATGCTCCAGCAGCGAGAAAAGCGAAGAAATCGTCAAGAACGCGCGGAATGGCCCCCTTTGGTGGCCGGTGACTTCCGATAATGGATGAGCCGGCAACCAACTAGGGATCGTTTTCGTGCGTTAACCCGATAGTCCCATCATGCTAACTAGCTCCATGCTTGACTGATGGTGTATTTCACGGGAAAGTTGAAGGGTACGGCCTTTCAAAGCAAAATACCCTTCCAAAATAATAATCGAACGATAGTCCTGATAGGGGCAGAGCACAGGCAGTGGCGGAGCTCAGGGAGAATTGGCAAGCTCACAAGGGAAGGATGGTAGGTCGAAGTGACCGTTTGAAATGAGATGTATACCACTTGATGTGCCTTTGAATGCTGATTACAAATCTGCCTTCCGAATCATCTAAACGATTATCTGTACGGAGGTAAGAAGCAAAACGGAACGAAGCGGAACGACAGTGACCGGGACTCACGGTCAAGACGTCGTAGGATCGGTCACTTATCGTGTTCACCGTTTTCAATTCATTAGTGAGATAGCTAAACGGCTTTCGCTAGCCTATTCAACTGAATTCCTGAAGAAAGCAACACAGCAATTACGATAAGGGTCCGGTCCTTCGACTTTTTCAATATGAGTCCAGACCACTACGGTTGCGCTGTTTTGCTTCATAACTCCGTTCAGAGAATCGTTTAGCAGATTCGGAAGGCAGCTTTAGAATCAGTGTTTAAAGTCACATCAAGTTGTATACTTCCAATTTCAGACGGCCACTTTGATCTACCAACCTTCTATTGTCGTGCGCTGCAACTAGCGCATCTTGGGCCGCGAAAAGGGTCACATCTCGCTTTCTCTGGCCCCTGGCTAGTGTTTCCACTGGTGCATGTTCTTCCATGCTGCACACACACTTTGTCGTAATCTCTCGTTAAGAGTATCATTCGCCATTTCGGTGCTACTAAAACCGTTCGGCGGAAATGAAACATGGCTCTGTGGTTCATCTATGCGTCCCTACAATGTGCTAGAAACCTTTCCAAATAGCGCGGCTTGCTCTGAAACACCTCTCTTGTTAGTGGGACGGGAGCTGTTACGCGGAGGCGTATATGTTGACCTTCATCTGCGCTCACCCATATCTGCAATTTTACACATTTGAAAGCCAGCTCCAGCAGGTGAACGTCAATGTAAGGTTTGAAGCACAGGTTAGGATCGAACTGTTGTGCTATTTTGACTAAAGATTAAGCAAAAAGGCGATGGGGAACGCAAGCGGAGAAAAAAGTAAAAAAAAAGCACCTAGAGAACACTGGAACACTGAAATTCTCCTTCCGGGTCGGCAGCAGGGTCAACCGTGCGTTGCGTTGTGTAAATTTTAAAATCTTTACAACCCTTCCCTTACCGAAGGAATCATTACAAGCCCCTGTACTAGCTGCCTATGTCGCTTACATTTTTTATGCCCATCATCAATGTACGGGCCGTCATCGACATGGAAAGGGATAGTGAGGATGTTATGTCGCGCCCTTTGCCTCTCCCAAAGGACTGGGCCTCGAGCTTTTGAAGGAGCTCCAGAACTTTTTCTAAAAAAAGTTTATCGAAAAATAGTCCCACTGTTCTGTTTCCTCTATGGCGTTTTCACGCTGTTTTCATGAAGCGCAGTTTTTGACCCTCAAACGCTCATGCAATTCTACAAAATTGGTATTGCACTGGTTCCACGTCAAACGCTCTCCGTATAGTCCCTATGATAAAGCTAATGATGCACAAGTCAGCAGCGCAGCTGAAACTTCTGTAGAATCAGGCGTGATCGTATTGGGCCTAGCTAACGGCCCGCCGGCTCTCAAGCTTGAACTATGAAAACCGTGTTCTCAGAGTGGAGAAGGAATGGGAGATGAGTGCTGAACAAATGTTGATATCATGACCGTCGGGTTGCTTTTTGCACAAGTGAAGTCCTAGCACAGTATTGCAGTTTCCGTTTCAGCATGGGTGCTGGGATTGGGTGATACTGAAACACTCATAAATATGATACCGTGAGGGCGCAGCTGAGAAAGGAAACCACAAGATTGGCTGTAATTGTTCTTTACTACCTGATGTGAAGGCAGAGAAGGTAATTGTAGCTTCTTCGCGAAGGTTCCTGGGTCTGGAGACCACGCCTGCGACAATGCGGGCAACCAGGGCAGATTGTGGCCTGTGTAGTATGTGTGCCTAGCGAACTACAGCATTATAGCCGCACCCCGAATTGGTATCTCCTGACCCACCCCTCAGGTATGTACAATCGCGAGTGCGGCGTTCAGGATTCCTGACCCATATCACGGGATACACTGTGAATGCAAGCAGTCAGTGCGCATAAGTTCAGGTTGTGAGAGGCCCCTAATTACCAATGTTCTGGGCTCAAGCGCGAAGATTCTTCATCAAAAAAGTTTGAATCTACTTGGTGATTTTTATCTGTGTAAGCGGAATAAATATTTTATCACAATTGTACAAAAGTAAGTGGTTCCCAAGAGTGAATTATTGACCGATTTGCTAGCTGCTGGATTTTGAAGACTTCAGTTCAGCTTTCATGCTGTCCTTGACCTGGAAGCTTACTTTACTACCATTTGTTCTACCTGACCACTAACGCTCACAAGCAGTTGTAGTCATCAGAAGCAGTTTTCACATTCAGGATCGCCTTCTGAGCGCATATTAGTGAACAACAGATAGCGATTATGTGCGCGCAAAATCGATGCTCACTCCACAGCGCTGGTAGTACTGAAATGTGAAAACCGTCTCCTTTGTGCAGTAGTTTCCTGGGGTACCCGACATGAGGCCTGTCGCGCGGCGAGGTGGCAGAGACGCAGCGCATACTGTATCGATCAAGGCAACAGTCCCGGCATGGTGGGGGTAGTCGGAATCGGCTGCAATTCTCTCGGGACGATTTCAAATGCCCACTTCAGAGCCGTTCAGCCCCAAGTCAGGAAGTGTGACTGAACAAAAAACGGCGCTCATGTCCTTGGGGGAGATCACAACAGGGCCGATGGTAGGTGGCACTAGGACTAAGCCTAGGAGAGTGGGAAAACGTCAAGGAGAACACATATAGCTTACATCTTTCCCCAGAATCCCTGTCATTGCCCAAGGCTTAGTCCCAAGCACAACAATTGCCTCACTAACTTCAGTAACCTCCCGAAGGACATGAGCGCCCAAAAAACATCTTGGAAAGCCGCTAGGAAGAGCTTCGAGCGCGACGGGCCTCCTGTCGAGTACCCACTTTTCGAAAGTGGCATACCTTTCTGTCCTTTGCACAACTTCTCCTGCTCTCGTAGATAGAATACGCCACCATAGCGTTCACCAAGCACACTAGACCAACCATCAGCAGGTAAAACATATTAAGAATGAATGTTCTCGTGACCAACACGGGAACAAATTGTCTTGCCAGAAATTCACGTCAGCGATAAGATAGCGGATAAATTGGCTACTCTAAAGGCAAGCTCTAGGATCAAATGCATGTGGCGATGACACCTTACGATAAAGGTGTGGATGCGAAATGGGCCGCAAGTGGAGAAAAAGATAAGAAATTGCCAGAAACAATCAAAACACCTAATAGGAACCTCCTGCTCCATGCTGCAGGGAAAACTAGGAGTCAGACAACGAGAAAAGATTCAATGGGTTGAGGTTTGGGAAATAACTCAAAGTAAAGAGAGCGGTATGATGAATTTGGGGGGAGGGGGAACACGAGAGTTAACAACGCTCGAGGAATTCCTCGACCATGGCTCTGCAGTGCGAGAGTAGTGTCGAGAGATAAAGCACGCACTGAGGGAGCAGACGGCTCGCGGGTGGCGAGAGTGAATGTCCGTCCGGGAGGGGGTGAAAGAGCAGCAAAATCCTTGAAGAGCCGTTGCCGCTCTCTCGATTTTCGACCGATTTCACCGTGAGGGGAGGGGGGGGGGACAACGCGGCGGCGACGGTCCTGCTAGTGCGATGGCACTAAGCTGAGCCTAGAAAGTAGGCTCAAAAGCGTCAAAACTTGTCTTCTCGGAATCACAAATCACACTGAGTCTTCTCGGAATCACAAATCACACTGATCTGTCAACGCGCTCCTTCTTAATTCAGGCCTATGGTTAGTGCCAACGCTCGAGAGAGCGCGCCGGGTAGTCCCCTCCTCCCAACCTCCCAACTACCAACTGATCGCAATGGATCAACATTGCGCTACAGAAAGGACATGCAACCGTGGGCGATCACCTGGCGGAGGATTGTGCAGGTCTTCGGTGCCTAGTGCTTCCCCATTAGTGACGTTTTCAGGTGTGAAGTGGCGCGACGTCTGCAGTTGCATACCTAGAACTTTTACGCTTGGGAGGAACTTCTTGAGTGAATGTCCTAACCTCGCCCTCAAAGCAACAAGCAGGGTCGAAGTGGGCGTTGCGGCCAAATTTTGCACCCCTCTTACCAGCCATGGATATTCGATCACGGTCACGATTTGCATCGGGAATCGAGTTTAAATAGTCCCTGTGGTCCCAAAACCATCGCAAATGCCTCCACAACCAGTTACGCGATCTCCACTGCTGGCAAGATGGGGTGCGACCTTTGGCCACCACGCCCACTGCGACCGTGCTGGGACAGTTACTTCAACTGATGACACAGATATATCCAACCGTGGGCGGGCATTGATTCTTGTGGGCGGAGAATTCAAGTAATGGTCGAGCCTTCAATATATGCACAATATAGAGCATTTAGTCGTTGGACTAGTCAAGTGCGATATTATTAAAAGTAAAAATAGCACAAATGATCGAGAGCTTGGCTGGTACAGCTTGGACCTGGACAGCGACCTACATTGCCTTTAGTTCTCATCGATCGAATTACGCTATAGAAGGGAAATTCGAGAGCCTTAATCATCTCATTGAATCACTAGTCAAAATCAAGATGATCAAGCTGATTAGTAGGCGGGACGCTTGTAGGGTGACGTTAGTTAGAACGGTGATAAGCTTTCGATACTAGTAACTCCGGTGATGCGGCTGCTTTTATTGATTCTACTCAGCTTGATATTCCAAGCACTCGAAGCAACATGTCCATATGGAGGCATCCAAGCATTTAACTCGACTCAATGCTACATAATCTCCAAGTGGGTGTTTCTTTGGATTTTGCATTCAATTCAAAGCGGCCGCTATTCACGTTGTCAAGGCTCTTCAAGATTTTGTGCAATGTAAAATCCATCTACAGTCAATTGCATACGTCTTGATGTAGGTACAACGCCCACTCTTACACGAAACCATTTCGACTACCGCTGCGAACGCTCAGTAACGCGCCTGTTATCAAAATGACACGGGCAAAGTTCAGCATGAAGCTACAAGACGTGTCAGGCGAAAGCGCTGTGACGATAAGAGATATTGGTCGTATTTTGGTTTCAGGCTAAAATAGTTTCCCGAGAGAACTGCTGGCAGACCGGTGCTTGTACAAGGGAGAAGCTATTAGAAGGTCTTCAGGTTAAGATGGGAATCCATTGCCTTAGTCAGGAGTAGAGTCCGAATCTCCTTGCTTGCTGGGGAGAAGTGCTAGCACTACATCATCAAATAGATGTTTCACTTCAACCCATTATGAGGTTGACATTCCTAGTCGCTTCGAGCGAGTCCGCGTCCAGTGCTCGATGTAAGTTGATGCATACGCTCAAAGAGCATTTATTTACTCTACAATCAAAGGTACGGGTTGGGTGCATGGCGTCTTCCTTAAAAGAGTGAGCTCACATGCTTTTGCGGTTCCTTTTTCAGAAATGAGCATGAGTGCATCTCATTGCTTGTCTTAGCGGGATATTGTGAAACGACAGGAGCTTGCAGACTCTTACAAGGGAGGTCGTTCAGGGTGTGGAAAGCTTTCACAAACGATTTTCTCCATATTATAGGAGCTTGAGCGTGGGCTACAAAACCGTGGTCGTTTTCACATTTTCGCTGAGCGGCCCCGCGAACCCAATGATGGGAGAATGGTCCAAGGTTCAATCCCTCGTGATGAAAAAATTTTTGCATTTAGGTTCGAGCTTCCAAATTCGCTTTAAAAAGCGCCAGCACCAACAATAGATATCATATTCATCATATCCAACACGCTATCCGCTTGACCACCGGCCCGTTGCGGCAGGTAGGGCGCCGATGACCCCTGTGAAACCACCGCCCTTTCTTCAGCACTACCACTGAACAGTACTCCAATTTCAAGGGAATTTCACATTGTTTCCGCTATAACCTTCATCAGCATCCTTCGATATGCACGTGGTCTTTTCTACAAATCTGAAAAGTCATTCCAGGGCAGTAAAAACCGCCCATCCTTATTAAATTCTTTCGACCCTTTTCTTGCCATCTGTGCGCCGCTCAGCGAAAATGAAACACAGTATTGTAGTCCACGTAAGAGCTCCAATAGAACGCAGAAAACCGTTCTGAAAAAGGGTCCCACACCCTGAACGACCTCCCTGTTATAGCGATAACGGATGCGGAATGACGAGAGATAAAAAAAAAACTAGTGCGGGCGGGAGACAGGATGTTAAGTGTCAGGTGTCTGATAAGTCGCAAATTGTTATCACCAAGTATGGGACGGTAAAAGTTCTATAACTAGGGTTTCGGTAAATAATCTTAATTGAGAGACGTACCGTTGATGATCCAACAGCTTATGGGGAGCGGTGAAGAGGTGAAGCTTAGTCTATGCTATATGACCATCAACACTAATTACCTACCAAAGGCTACCAGTTTTGGGTAATAAGTTGGGCAAAGTTGTTTTTGAAAATTATTATAAGCAGGCACCATTCACCGGCATTTGACGTCTACTCACCGCAATCTTTGCCACCTCTGTTTTTTCTCCAGTGATTAATTTAGATTCAAAACGAATAGGAAGACGTATCATTGAGTAGGTCATGAGATTCCGATTGCTGTGGCACACAGCAACGATGTGACCGCATGCGCCGCGTCGTGGGCTGCGCATGTGACGTTACTTTCGCACCCGCTATCGCCAGTTGTCGCCTCACACAAACCCGAAATTCTATGCAAAATCATTCCATTGCAGTATCAAGACCACATGGGCATCAGCAGAAAGTGTATGCGGATATATGGGAGGCCACCTTATTTCAATGCAATCTGACCCAGAAAACGCCTACGTCGCCCGAGTTCTTCGTTGTTAGTTTGGCTCTTCTTACTGTTGTGCATTTATAGGCCGATGTCAGACTTTGCGAATCGCGCGAATCGCTGACGTCCGCTGTCGCGTCGCGGCCAGTGAATCACTCAATTGGCTGGTACCGCAACGCGACCGCGGACGCTAGCGAATTACGCGATTCGCAAAGTCTGACATCGGCCATATCATCATCACTTCAGAATGGACAGTTTAACGAAAATACTTGACGTTTTCCATTTGATCAAAGATGATTTTCAATAAAACCAGACTTTTTTTCAAATGATCGTGGTTATTTTCAGAACCACAGTGTTTTTTTTTCGAATCATCCATTAGCTAGAACCTCTCTGGATCAATCATTGCTATTTTTATTCCCGCCGGTAAATTTGATGTTTTGAATCAGAGGCATAATGTTCTTATGGACACAGTTTCTTTTCATGAAACATTTCACACACATTCACAAACGAATAGCGCATTTTTTTTGTAGAATGGATCGGCCTTTTTCTACAATAAGTCACAAAGGGAACGATGTGAACACATTTGGTCAATAAGAGGTTGCCCAGCTGCCAAGTCGACGAATTCACGGTACCCGTCGGAGGCCCGTCGTTCGGCGAGGCATGAAAGCAGACGGATCAGCGAACAAGTTGCAGGCGCGCGTTGTGCGATGTGAGACGTGCTATAGTATTAGGTTGAGTCATAAGTAATTGCCGATTTCTTCATACCCGCACCATCTCTCCCAAACAATGTTTGTGTTGCTCCCCGCAGAAGAGTATGTAGCGACCTAAGTGTCCTTTCATAATACGAAATTCCACCGTACGTACTCGTCTGCAAGGAGAAATAATGCCGTCGATTGCAACACATGTTCGTCACTGTCTACTTTGCGAGTTCCGTCTGCAAGAGGAGCCTGTTGGAATATTTGTGAATCAGGAGAACCAGGCTCGCTAAAATAGAATACCTATTGAAATAGGATCGGGAAGCTTCCTCAAGGCGACTACGGTCCTGAAGATTTGGACACCCAGTGACCGTAGATACTGAACGCAAGCAAGAGGTTCTTGAAGGCAACCCGGCATCAGTTACCGTCAGACTGTAATAGACTTTCAGCCCTCCCAGTGCACCATGTGTCACTCGCCATGAGCCATGGAGAAATTGTATACGCTGGGAAGATGGAATTCTCATATGTTGGACGAGATGGTTTGGAGGGCACATGTGAACATCTCCCAAAACTGTCTAGATGTCGCAATTTCAAATGGCTTGGCAAGCGGCCACTGGGGTTAAGGAATGCGCAGTCTAGCCAAGCAACATACCAAGGCATCTGTGGGAACACGCAGCTCAGCAGCGACAACGAGCCCCAAAATGTGAGCCTCACCCGGAGTAGATTCCGCTACCCGATTTTGAGAATGCTTCGTTGCAGACTTCAAGCAATACCACCACCGCAGGCGCAGACACCCACTGCTCACGCTGGGTAGACTTGCTCCGGATATCGCCAAATTGAGGCTTCCAATACATGAAAATGTCGCATTGCGCAGCAGCTCGCAACCCACATGAAACGAGGGAATGTCAGAATACTGCACAGAATTCTGACCTGATGGTGTTTTCCCGCTCTTCGTAATCTACTAAGGTATAGCAACTGACCATCAGTCGTTCCGCTTGCTTGCTCGCTTCCTCAACGAGAAAAACTACCAACATCGCGAACACCTCAAAACAGACATCCACTGATACTTGACGTCGAAGATTGCTCATTTCCGCGAGGGAGGTATCCTTTCACCCTCGTGTAGATAGAGGACCCCTGTAGACAGCTGTGGTAGATATGGCACTCAATCAAGATGGTTCAAAAGAAAGTTGTGAGCTTTCGAAATTTTAGGTCAAAACGGCAATTACTTATGACTCAACCTAATACATTCCATTCTTCGTGGTGAGTCGCAGCATTACGCGCTGCGGCTCGTTCGCTGACCCGTCCGCGTCTCCGCCCTCTCGCTGAAGACGGGTCTCCTGTCGCGTACCCCAAATTTACCACAATATGGAGAACGTGACCCGCCCATTCCGCTCCGTAACCGTTCTAACGCTTTCCTGAATGGATACGCCAGAGCCTGCTCAACGGTCCGGCGCATCGCAGAGGCGCAGATCTGAAAATTCTCGTGCATCAATAAATTAAAGGCATAACCCAGGCAGAAGTCAGTCACAAAAGTCGTGGACAATCACGATCTGCCATTCTTGTGAACGGAAACCATCGGACGAGAGCGCTAGGGTCTTGCAAAGTAAGCTACTGCGGCTGCGACTTTTGCTTGTTTTATCAGGCTGTTGTCTGGCGCCTCTCTGATTTATCTGTTTTTGACGGAAGTTTTCTTTTTTCTTTACTGCCGGTTCATTAGGATCCAGTTCATCCCTACTCGTGGGTGAGAACAACACCAATTCAATGCTGAGACATGCCTTTAATAATTACAAAAAAAGTCATTAACTTTTTCGAAAAAATGCGACCGGTTTAATGAAAATGGCTATGGAGGGTTCATAGTTGGCGATCGTACGTGCGATCAGGCGATCAGGCGATTAGGCGATGATTCAAAATGAAAAGTACACGAATCGATTAGGCGATTAAGCGATTGGGCGATTAAGCGATTGGGCGAGTAGTCGATAAGGCGAGTGGGCGAGTAGGTGATCAGATGATGATACCTATAGAATAGGCGATCAAGCGAGTAGACGAGTAGGCGATAAGGGAAGAATACGTATTGATTTGCTGCTCCGCCCATTGAGCCATCGCCTACTCGCCTACTCGCCTACTCGCCCAATCGCTTAATCGAATAATATATTTTTCTTATAGACGGATCGCTCAGTCGCCTAATCGCCAACTATGAATGACCCACTAGAAACGTGTTAAATGCTGAAAAATATCTAGTTTGACTTGATAAATGCCCACTATCATTTGAAGTCCGGGCTCATTGAAAAATGGTCTTGATCATTAGAAAAGTTGAACTGGAAATGGTATAATACAAAAAAATCAATCACAGTTTTCAGCGAATTCATACAACGAGCTCTACATTGGGGCATATGTCAGTGGAGGCACGTGGAAATGGAGCGATTACACAGTCGGATTTGCATACTCAAATTTCAAAGGTCTCTTATTTTGCTGTAGTAGGTTTAAAATACAACTCAAAGGTACAGGTCCTCATCCAGTTGGTTTGCTCGGACCGCTCGAAAAAGAAGCAAGGGGTGAAGAAGGCTGCGATAGAGTTCTACAAGAGGATGCAGACACTGTGTACGCGGCGAACTAGAAAAAAATGCCAGCTTTCACAGCGGTGCAGGCGAGACTTTACCTTGTCTGCACTCTTTAGACGCCTCAGTACCACGAATTTTAACTTAAAGCAACAGCCTCAGCAGGGTTGAAGTGGGCGTGGCGTACAAGAGCGCACTTCCTCTTGCCAGCTGTGGATATTCATTCATGATCACGATTTGCATCGGAAATTGACGCCAAATAGTCCCTGTGATCCCAGAACGATCACGAAAGTCGATTCACAATGCATGTCTTGATCGTGGACGAATCTCCACGGCTGACAAAAGGAGGTGCGTTCGTATACGCCACACCCACTTCGATCCTGCTGAGACTGTTGCTTTAACACATTCGCGACAATGGCAGCCACCGGTGGCTGACGCGAAGATGCTCACTTGGGACCATGGAGTCCACTGGTGGCCCTCATAGGAAAAAATTCAGCAAAAGTTGTTGATTTTATTACTTCACCTCACTTCAAAAATCGGTCCCGAGAGACAATGACAGCCACCGATGGCTGCCATTCAGCGATCCTCTCGAACAGAGCTGGTCCGAACGGGCACTTGAAAACCCTGCGCGATCGCGAATGTGTTAAGGGCCTTGCTGCTCACGAGTCGCGGAGCTAATTGCTCCATGGATCCAATCTTTTGGAAAAATATGTCAAAAAGTGGCAGTAGGCGTACACTGCGCTCTACGTGATGTAGCCTGTTTAGGCCAACAGTATCTTTCCTGTTCTAATATTTCAAGGACGCTGGAAAGCAAGGGAGCAAGTCTACAAGCCCAACAAGCCCTACTATACGTCTTGTGACTAGACCTGATTGTGGAACTCTTGAGATTCTCCAAAAAAGTTCATTCAAGTTTCATGTTCGAAAAAGTTCAGCTACATTTTGTATGGGCGGAAATGGTGCGAAGGCAGGTAACACCGAAAATCGCGCTTAGGTGAGAAACTCAATCCTAAACTGACTCCCACCGAAGCCAGACAGAGCCAGAACACATCACGCATCCTAAAAAATGTTGCAACATCAAGTTCTACCCGTTTCGGAGCTATAACAAGCTTTTGGTTCCTTTTCACTCCCAATCAATGCCTAACAACTTCGATTTCAGGTGCTGTAACCGTCGACTCCGATAATGTCGGCTCAATAATGCTCACTCAAGCCAATTTCGGTTTGTGGAATATCCTGTCTACGGACTACTTTCCAAAGCCATATCCATTCGCCTGTCAGGTATGCCCTTTTAGTATAGGAGTTAAAAAGGATTGGCGTGTATAACGCTAAAAGCAACAACTCCTGATCGAATCCCCGGGGTAGAAGCGGTTGGTAGAAACTGTGAAGCGAGTTGACTGCAAATGACAGGATGCAAGAAAAACCGACAATGAAGCTTTGAACAGCTGATCCCTTCGTCTCACTTGAGAAAAAGGAGGGGCAGGTTTGCCAAGAACCATTATTCTGAATGCTTGCAACTGCTTAGTTACGAAGAAACATGTAGCTTCCAAATATGTATTACTGTTTCTGAGACAAAAGCGGTGCACGTTCAGTCAAGAAACAGGCAGAGTCCCAGAGCCTGCGCAGCATTGAAGTGGGGTGGTTCAAAGGACCAAGTTCAAGGACTGTAGCCTCAAAACCACGCTATCTCTACGACTAGCGAGCGAGCGGATTGAAAGAAATGGTGGTGAGCGAGTGGGCAGCAGTACTTGGAGCGAACGAGTGGCACTGATACAACCCCTCACAGCTGCTTTTCAAGGTGGGTTTCTGCTTCGGCACACTTCTTTTGTCTTAGATTCGGCTCACGCATCTTCTGGCTCCATTAGTAGCAAAAGTAAGGATCCATTTGGGGTGCTCTAATTCACAAGTCGCATAAGTCGATTGGCGACCGCCGTTGTGCGCGTATTGCAGCGTTTTGTTATTTTTTTCATCAGTAGACCTCGAATCCTCGAAAAATTCATAACGAGTGATGTGCACCTTCTTTTCGGACCCGAAAATGCATACGGTTAGCCTTGGATTACGGAAGAAAACTCAAATAGTTATGCTGAACGAGTCATCACACAAAATCGTGACGGCATATGACTTAAGATACTGAATACCTTTTCTGCTCACTAATTCTCGCTTTGGTCGAGTCAGCGACCAATACGATCACGTATAGATACAAACGCGTAAATGAGATGCCTTTCAAGATTGAAGAGCAAAAATGACGACAGCAGCATAGCATTCTACCAGTAATAGCCCGAGCCCTTCCCTTTAACGTGAACCTCACCACAGCAAGCGTGAAGGTTTCCTAGGTTGCGATGGACGAGCCTTTTGCAGCGACACGAGCCGTCACATCTTCCTTATCCAACACCCGATTTACCGTAACCTCTTCAATCGTGTAATGTGTCTTGAAATATGAACTTATCTTCTTAAGGTTTCAGATCCCGAACTGTTTCTTCAGTGCAGTGAGTCGGCCTGAAAGCATGAAAAATTTCTTGGAAACTGCATACTACGATAGCACCACTTCATAGTGAGTTTGGGAAAGCGTGACTGTGAAGAGTTTCTTTGGAATTGCTGAGCTAAACAAAGGCGAGGCGCGAAGGAAGCAGGTCCTGAAAGTGAATAGAAGGTTAAGAAGTGGAAAAATCCCTGGAAAAAAGTTTGAAGTCTTTCCATCTGGCATATCTAAGTCAATTTTGAAGCTTCATAGAAGTCTCGGGCGGAGGTGACACTGCTAACCACACGCAGGTTTCGAATGTAAGGGTGCACCCCATCTATGCCGACCAAGCCATCCTTACCTCCACCATCGTTAACACGTAGCGAAAGATGTACGCCACATGGTGGCGCACGCCTAATCGGGCCGAGGGCCGACGTGCACCACAAGGTGTCGCACTACCTTAAAACGATTTTTTTTTTCATTTCTGCAACATTTCAAATAATAAAGATATACCACCATACACTCACAACCTCGAAGAATAACATATGTTTCCAGAAGCGTGATAGCTTCATTGTTGGTGAACTGACAACAATCCCAATAAAACTACCTTCATTTGCATCTCCTTCCTTACTATTCACTACATTTCATAAGAGTAGCATTTTAGCGACAATAAAGACAACTTCTGTGGTACACTTGAAAACTCTACAAACAATAGAAAGCCCCGCATAAACAATAGAAAGCGCCGTGAACAATTTGTGGTAAAGCGTTCTGCACGGAATCCCGCATATGGGGTTTCTGGGATTTTGGTATAGATTCAAAACAATTGACAGACCACCTTCCTGACACCGAAATCTTCAAAACCAACAAACTTCGAATTAGCGATGAAGAACCTACAACGTACAAATCATGGATAATCGTGGCGATAAAAAAAGGAACGAAGGAAATCAAAAAAAAGAGATTCCTAAGAAGTATGACTGGAATCTGCACGCAACTCGATGTAAGGATACCGTAAGAACACTTTGTAGCGCAAAACACAGAAAACTCGTAAATCAGTCAGGATAAGAATAAAAAGTATGGAAAGAAACTTTCTCGAGCGGAATTTTTCCCGAAATGATCCGAATCAGCTGTCGCGCGTAAGCTCGTCTGGACTCTCTCGGTGAAATAACGTGCTGTTATCACTAAAATCTCCCATATTCCAATTTTTCCGTATGCCTATAGGCTTGGTAATGGTCTCCATCCGGAATCCTCCCTCCTATGTTCCAGACCTATCTGATAGTTGCCGGATTGGTAGTGTCCAGAATGCAGTATGGAGTACATTTTATTTTCTGAACTTGCTCTCACTAGGGATTCGTATCAGAGTGGAGGGCCGTAAGGATGCCAACAGCCAAATTCCCTTCAGTTTCGTAAGTATGGGTACAAAAACACGATTTCCAGCGCCATTCGCACAAGCGTGCACAAAACCTACCCTGGGTGCCAGCGTGCGCCCATGTGGCGCACGCACGTGAGGAGGCGGGAAAAAAGGGCCCGATACGCAGGCTCGATGCCGTCCGCTACGTGTTGATGACACTTGTCTGGGGAGAAGACAATGGCTCATACATCAGATGGTGCCTGCAAATCACTGCATAGGGAAATCCCATTCAAGCTGCCGTTACGAATCCGAATGAGAAGAGTGCACTGCTCATCTCACCGTCAAGAAGAGATTGTATGACGCTTTTTTTCATCTTCGATGAAGAGCTTCGCATAGTTGACTTTGTTCGCCTTCTTCAAAGGTTCGCTGAAATTCAAGATCTCGAAAAATTACAAAAAATTAGATGCGGTAAATACCGTTTCGAGTATAGCGCACATGACCAGTACTTTGGCTGTTGGACGAGCTCTCCTTCTTCGTCGTTCTCCTGCTGAGGCCACATACCGCAGGGGTTTCAAAAGTGTGGTATCTTCAGCAACAGAAGACATTTTGCTACAATGAGTTCATTGCAGGTTCATTTCTAGAATCCCGACAAATTTTTTTGGCAATCTAACTGAATTAGGGCCAACAGTTATGTTAGGAGAAACTCGACCTCTACTTGATAGGAAAGAGGTATTTATATAAATCCTTCCTTGTGAGGATTTTCCCATAGCAGCTTTGGGAGCATTCTGATTCCCTTTCTGTAGCCTAGTTCAGGAAGATTCCTTAACGGAATTTCTTCTTTACACACGAGCTTCTCTATTCCCTTTCCATTATCCCCATCTCTTCCAAAAATGCAAAATTCAAAGTGTTCACCGCGAACTACCCTTGGACTCGATAGATACTGCTTTGTAGGTTTTGACTAAGAATGAGAAAGCGTTGAGGCATTTCATTCTAGCTACTACTTCGGCAGCCCTGCACAAATGATGGAATTTTCCGATGCGGAGAATGAGTGCAGGAAAATCGGAGGACATCTGCCTTCTGTTTCAAATGCTTACGAGAATGCGGCGGTGCAAAACGCTGCTTACAGTAAGTCGAATTCCCTCTACTCGTCTACGAGCTCAACAAATTTTTTGTCCTTTCGCTTGCTTATCTTTAAATGATTAAGATGTGTGCAGAACCCAAATTCAACTTCACTGTAAACAAAAAGAAGGGCTCGGGAGAATAAATAAACAAAAATGTATTTGATAAAAACCCAGAGGAAACACAGAAGGGTCACGTTCAACCGCCAAGCCATGTGGTTAACACTCATTCTCGCCGCTGTTTTAAGGTGGCCTCCGCTCAGAAGAACGAGGCAGCTCTCTAACAACATTCTCTCGTAAGGGGTTTAAAAGAAATAGTTTCTCGGAGTAACCCAGTAATTAGGCACTTTTCAATGTAAAAATCAGCTTACGATTGAGTGCACTATACAAAAATCAAAGGCAGTTATAATGCTGTAAGTGTGAGTAGGAATCTTGTGATCTTTCGTTAAGGATTCGCGAAGAAAGCACATGAACGCCTTTTTCTTTTTCATGGACCTTAGCTTCTCCAATGCAACGACACTCAGTTCTTTTTTTTGCCCCGCTAAATGATTTCAATGGAGTGAAGGCGCTGTAGAAACCGCAGAAGTTTCAAAGACGACTTCATCAGACTGAAATAGTGTAATATGCAATGTGAGACTCCAAATGTTTATTGCAAAAGACGCTAAAAACTTTTCACAAAAGAAATTGCAAAAGAGTGTGCAAAAGTATTTGTGAAATTGCAAAAGAGTGTGCAAAGTATAAGTAAACTTTCGCAAAATACTTTTGCACACTCTTTTGCAATTTCGCAAAATACTTTTGCACACTCTTTTGCAATTTCTTTTGTAAAAAGTTTTTAGCGTCTTTTGCAATAAACATTTGGAGTCTCACATTGCATATTACACATCCAGATCGACATGAGACTCCGGGACAGAACAATTCTGAAGACTGAAATAGGAAAATGTCAGATCTGCACGGGAGAATTAATACGTGACTGATAGGAGCAATTCTTTGGAGATTCCTCGCATCTCTAGTTTATCATTTCTCTGCGGCGCTTTCCTTCGGGTGAAGTATAGCAGCGCGCACCTTACTAGCCTGACTCTACTATAAAGTTCTCTCTGTCATCTCTCTTCGGCCAGGGCATAACAGTATTTGGCATTTCCCACGGCCACACGATCTGTTCTTTTTTGTGAAGGCTATCGGTTTTAATTTCTTGTTAGTGTTCATTAAAGTGTTTGTTATTGAAAGTTTTCTGCTACTTTGCGTGTGGCTGTCGCAAAATTTGAAGCCGTGTCACTGTCTTCGACTTCGTATGTTGTTCTCTCTCCTGCGTGACAAAAAAGTTGGCACTATTGCACTATTACAACCCCAGTGGAGGTGAGGAGGGTCAAAAAATTTTTCGCTGAAACTTGCGCTAGGGGGGTTATCGAGGCTCCTGATCCCGAATATGACTTCCATTTTTAGCGTTGACGTCAAATTGGCGCCATTTGGCGCCAGTTGGCGCCAATAGTGTTTTCACCAAATTCGCAGTAGACTTGTTCATGAGGGTTATTTGGGGTCCTGATTACGAATCTTACATTGTTTTTGGTATTCGCGCTGTTTAGAGTAAGAGTTTCAGAACGAATTCGAGGCGTTAAGCGGTCGGCAACGAACATCTAGGTAAAGAGTTGGCTGGTAATAAGAAAAAAACAAAGAAATCCGCCGGCGAAGCCTTTGAACAGGTTTCCCTGGTGGACGAGTTGTCTGAACTACTTGCTTCGCTGGATTCCAACCGCATTTGACATAGTACAATTAGAGACATATGAATCATATAAAAATAGAAATACAATAATCAAATGAAATAAGTAGTAAAACCAATGAAAAAGACGCGGCAATGATTGGCAAATAGGCGTTCCCCAAGATATTCGCAAACGCCTCTTCAACGGCGTCTTCCTGGCTTCTTTGCGGCTTCCTAAGATGAGTTATTTGGTTAGTGACACATCCTATGATCTTGATTAGGGCTAGAGCATCCTTTCCACCCCGTAGCATAGAATTTTTAGAACCCTGCTGAGACTGTTGCTTTAAAGCATATTTTCTGCTCTCCTGAGCTCTCTCACTTATAGTGCCTAGGACTAAGCCTGGGGAGGGAGGTGAGACTATAGAATGGTAGGCCACGCAGCGTTTGGCAAATGTTGAAGGGTGTGGGATCGCAGAGTGGTTGGCTTACTCACTTAGGAGCCCTCCTTTCTCCGAAGGCTTAGTCCTGATTGCGGTCTAATTAGTGAGAGGGCGCAGGCAAGCAGGCTATAGGCTTCGAGTAGCATCAATGACACAAACAAATGCTATATTCGTAATCAGGACCCCAAATAACCCCCATACGCAAGTCTACAGCAAACTTCGTGAAAACACCTCTGGCGCCTATTGGCGCCAAATCGGCGCCAGCGCCAAAAATAGAGGTCACATTCGTGATCGGGAGCTTTGATAACCCCCCCCCCTAGCGCAACTTTCAGCGAAAATTTTTTTGACCCATCTCACCCCCACGGGGTTGTAATAGTGCAGTAGTGCCGAAAAGTTCAATGTGTTCTGGATGCAGCAATTGTTAGCGATCTTATGGAGCGAACGTCTTTTTAATTCCGGTAGTTATAAGGATTTATCGCTGATGAAGTTGGAAATGTCGTAGTGATAATGCCGCGGGAACAGAAGGATCCTTTCTCGTGAATAGAACTGCTACGGTGGTTGAGTTTTGCTTGTCATGTTGAGCGCTTATGGATGTTCAATCGTTCCCGCTCATGAATGGTAGCTGAGTCGTATGAAGAAGATAGCAGGACCCACAAACTTGGATATCTTTGCGAGCCTCCAGTTCTTCTTCAGTAATCGAAGGACTCCCCAAAGGAAGTTGCAATGCTGGAAGCTTCAATGGCCTTCCTATTAGTGCAAGTTGTACAGAACTCTAGGGAATGGTGGAAGTTGCATCATGCACTTGAGCTTTCCACCCATCTTAGAAGACGGCTACGAGGACATGGCACACAGCTGGACCGTAAAAATGCTGCGGACGGTGAACAAGTCAGGAAGCCAGCCACTAATCTCTTTAATTTGTTGGCAAAAGGGCCGCTCGAAATGGAAGGGTTTCGAAGAAACATCTGGAACGTGTAGAAAAGCAGTAAGAATGCAATCGCCAAAAGGGAATCCTACGTGGACTAGACAACGTGGGTATTCTCTCTGAGGCGAATCTGCCGCTGGAGGGAGGGGTGGGGGGAGGTTGTGGTAAAATAGAGCACGCCGTCTTCGATGTCGATAGGTGCACAATATGAAGCCGCTGTACTCTTTACGTTTTATTGTTAATGGCCAACCCAGATGAGACATGAATCAATAGATGCGTGCGATAAATAGGCAGATACCGGAACGCGCGGACCGGACTCAAATATGAGTGATGGGTGTCTTTTTTCGCAGATTTCTCGCGTCGATCCCACTAATCCTCTATGCCTCTAGCCTTTCGATGGAGGATCTCACCAGAAAAGGACATTAGGCCAACCCGGCCAACTGAGATGAGATGTACATTTCCATACCCGTCTGGAGACGCCGAGCTCAAATCTGCTCTCCGTTTCGGCTAAACTCTTCCCTGGAAAGAGTTGAGGGGGTGCCCTCTTCACAATGGTAAATCTCCACAACCCGCTCGCTCCTAGATCAGAACATGTAACATCGAGAAGGCCGCGCTGCCAGGTGAGTTCTTGGGCGGTGGAAAGGGTGACGGATTCATAAGCGGGATGTCTCGGGTTCGGATCCTCGTGAAGCCGAAGCTTTTGCATTTTCCTAGAAGCACTTGTTCTTGTTCGAAAAGTGTTTCTAATCAATCGTATCGCTGTTTGCAGCTTTATTTTGTGACCAGATTGGTCCCCCGGCAACT
>KZ345168.1:94092-106191 GCA_002352805.1 Teladorsagia circumcincta
CAATTTAAATCAACCTGCGAGGAATGGAGGGCTTCCTTGGCCTGGGCAGGATTCGATTCGGGATTAAATCTCTTGACCATGCGTGTACGCGGCCAAATGCCACTGTTCCGCTTTAATCCATGTGGTCGCTACCCCAATTCTATGCAGTCATATGCGAAATGCTTCCAGGCCATCGAATCTTCATCCACAGAAGAAGTTTGATTTAAATTGATTTCGATTTGATTGATTGAATTTCGGCTGCTAGATTTCTTTTCTCAATGTATTTGTGTTTGAAAAATGCTCATAATATGGTCCCATTATTTCAATTAAAATCGAATCGTGCTGCATGTTATACGTCTTAATTGAACGCCAGTTTGCTTCTTATTCCTCTCATATTGCAGGCAGTCGTAGGAATCGTTGTACGCCTGCAAAGGTTCCCACCAGCGCCGTGCCTACCTGTGGGAAGCATTTGCCATTCAACGCGTTTCTGGTCTCTGGCCTTTCCCTTTGCCTCCTATTGCTCTCTCTCCACCCTTTGAGTTCTGTGCAGCTCTTTTTCCAAGTAAAGCGATGCACTTTAATTATCTATCGAGGGTGAGGAAAGTCCTGAATGGAGCTGTCCATTTCCGTAAAAAAGTTTCTTCGCTAATTAGTTTCGCGAATCTTTTACGTGGGAGATTTTGCCGCTTTATAGCAACGTCGACCCCATTTTTTTATGCCAAGCCATTAGAAGCCTTCGTTCCAGTCTAGGAGAGCCTAGGCTGAGATAGCTATTGAGCCAGGAAGTGACGTGTGGTGCCATTGCGCGATACGCTTCACTGCTGGAATGTGCTAAATGCGATTTGATTTACCCTTAGGAGCCATCTTCAGTCTATAAGACGGCCGGGGAATGGTTTTCTACCAAGGGCTCCAGAGACGTAGACATCAAGTTTTGCGAATCCCATGAAAGGCTCAACACCTTGACATCCGTAGTTGTGTTTTCCGGTGCGAAATAGCCAAAATAACTAGAAATAAGGACAAACTTCCCCTCTACCACGGTGAGTAACGGTCAAGGAATTTCTCGACCATGGCTCACTGCCGTGCGGGAGTAGTGTCGAGAGTCAATGTACGCGCGGAGGGCACAGACGGCTTGCGGTCGGCGAGAGTGAAGTTCGCGCGGGAGAGCGTGAGAGAACAGGCAAAAATCTTCGTCGAGACGTTGCCGTTTCCTCCACCGATTTTCACCCTGCTCTTTACCTAGCAACGAGAAACTCGTTATTGACTCATGCGTGGCGTGTGGCAAATAAATAAATAAGTAAGTAGATAAATAAGTGAATAAATAAGTGGGGGAACAGACCCCTCGAGTCATCTTTGAGTTTCTTGACAATCAGCTTGCACTTGCAGTGAAGTGGGGCAGAATAGGTATACGCTTTCTGGACTATAGGATTGTTTTGAATATAGTGCCCCATATGTTTTTTCCTTGAAACCTGGCTAATTGGCATCCATGTTCTCAAAATGAATTTTAGATAGACTGCTGGAAGAAAGCTGAATAGGCCAAGAGTGCCATAGAAAAGTTCCATCGGCGCTATAGCAAGATGCGGGGGCATTGTGATGGTAATGCATTGGAAACCGCCTAAAGCATGTACTTCCTGTTAAACATCGGAGTAAGGCTAGCTGTGGAGCGGAAGAACCCAGGGTGCGCGGGCCATTTCTATTTTTCCCAGAGTCCCTATCAGGGTCGACCCTACCGTTGAAACATTTCGGAAAATTTTTACGAACCCTTTTCAAAAATTTTGTGATCCCCCGGCGATTTCCACCACCACTTTGAGACTCAGGCCCCCCCAATACGACCGCCCTCCCGCCCCGACCACTCCCGTCACCCATCATCACTGTTTCTATAGTATTTGATTCTGTGACTAGTCGACACACCAAACTCCACCCACTTTTTCCTCCAACACGGTGGAAATGTGGTTTCGTGGCTGAGTCAATACCATATCATGGTGAGCGTCGTACTGCCACCCCCTACAAACTCAATCAAATACGACCTCCCCCCGTTGGTACTTGAAGCGACATAGGATCGACCGTGCTCCCTGCCCCTTCTTAGGCTTAGTTTTGAGGAGTCCCCGTATAGATAGATCGCGATAGCGCCGTGCTATCTATCGATTTCTTGAAAAACGACGAGTTATATGTGAAATTTTATGACATTTCTCATTTTTCGCATGACGTATGTATTGGTCTGTTCTTATGTCTTATTGAGTTAATTTACCCAGAATTCCTGGAAAGGCTGCAGGCTTACATCCTTATAGGTTATCAGGTAGCGTGATTACTTCCCATTGTTCCGTGTATTGGCTTTTCTTTTGAGGTGCAGCAGCGCTGCCCCCGAAGGTGCAGCGCCGCACATCGCGAATTCCCAACTCTCCCGAGCCAATTAGGCCTCCTATCCTTACGAGTTCGTATGATTGACACAGGACATTTTTGGACGACAAGGCGCTACCTGAACCTTCCCTTTCGATCTCAGATATTGTGTGCGCCAATTACGCATTCAATTATTTGACAGGAATCGGCTACATGGTTAATTCTTGGTATCGAGCAGAATTAAGCACACCATGTGCTCGGTTCACTTACCGTGGTTCAAAAAAATCAATGAATATAATTTTCTTGACACTCTTCCAGCCTTTTCAAACGCTTTCCAGTCTCCCATGCATAATTCATTCCAGAATATGCATGCGAATTACCAAGGTTTCAAGGCAAACACGGGGCAACATATCTATTCTTAAGCAACCTTACCGCTCACAACCCCAAAAGTATCCTTCTTCCCGTCCTGTGCAACCGCTGGAGCTACTGCGCTTCATAGTAAAGTATCGATTCCACTACTTTTACAATACAACCATGAACTGATCTTTCATTCATCGCTCTAGCAACATTTTTTGAGACGGGCTTGTCGACTGTTCCCCTATAGCTAACCTAAGAAGCTAAAAAGTCTTCTCATTAGCTTTAGAAAGGATCTGGAGGAATGCCTCCATTTCATGCCAAAGCACCATGGTAAAACAAAGTGCTATGCCCTTCTATTTGTGGAAAGTTTCTGTGGCTACGTTTTCAGGAACTCCTCGTGGTTGTCTGTCACCATAGGTGGGGGGGACTGGAAACGGGAAGGGGGAGGAGGGAGTCGGTTCTACAAAAATGGGTGCCCAGCCCTGAGAAAGTGTAGCGAGAAGCCTGCCGATAGAGATCCTGAGGAGTAAACGTTGTTTTTTTGAGGCTTTCCACGAGCCTGCATCAAGCTCAGTACTAGAGTTGGTCAATGGGGATTATCTAATGACACTTATGCTGGCGTGCACAATTTGTCCTTCAGCACATGGCTTTGGATAATTCAATGCGAGTTATTTCGGAGGTTTTCATCTGGCGCGTGTAGAATCGGTTGCCACAGATTGAAGTTCAGTGGCTGACCGGTTTCGCGAATAAGTAACCAGGACGATGGAATGAGAAAGATTTAAAATTTTACGAAAGAAGCAAGCCTATGCTGAAATCATAACACCTTTCATTATTTGATCAGTGCCCAAGAACAGGAGGCTCTAGAGTTGGTGGTGTGCCGCCCTACTTATGCAATGAATACAACTTCTTATAAAAAGGATGTGGATTAGATTGAGATAACACAGTGACGATCTCCACGCGGTCTCCTAGCGCGTCACATATGACAAAACGCGTGGGGCAGCGTGGCTCGCCTGTGAGTCACATCCGTGTCGTTCATTTTTTCGCGCATACGCGAATTCTTCCACGTTTTTTGTAGATCCGTGACATGAAAACAATATTTAGGATTGCACAAAATTCTTCCGACGTACTCTGCGATTTACACATTTTGCTCAATCATTACCATTACCTGTATTTTTGGTCTTCGACTATCGTATAAGTATTTATCTCGGATGAATCCTACGCATTGGTCATCGCTGAAGTTATTTAGTGCCGTATTCATTACTCAAAGTCTACTTATGTTTTGAGGTGAAACAGCCGCGCTTGGGCCACTTCCCACGCTACCAAGAAAGCAAAACTTTTTTCTTTACGGCTCGGTATTTGCACTAATAGCTTCAAATTTGAACATCATTATCCACAATCTGTAATCGTTGAATGTGCCTTTATATCACAGGGTTGTTTACAGGTGCAGGAAAGTGGTAATACTAGTTGAAAATGTGGTTGCTAATGGGATGAGAGCGGAAGCCGCTTAACCTTTTTCAGTAGGAACGGCTTCCATAGCTGTTCTCCCTGGCCGATATTACTTTCCATATAACACTTCACTTCCTTGTCACCAAGAAATTCTTGGAACAATCACTTTGTCCTTCGGCTTTTGCAACCTAATCTTCTTAAAGGGCAAAGCGCTTTGAAGTTGATGTTCTTGAAAGTGACAGTGCAAACTGACAGTCTTTTAATAATTTATCTACATTTTTCTTCTCTACATTGGGTAATATTAGATTCTGCGACCTCCTCTTGCCTTCTTATTCTCTCCATACATCATGGCAGTCTCCCTGTAAATTATAGCATAGGGTTCATTTCGTATCGATGATAGGACTATCAGGTCTTGATCCATTCATTGGATGAATGCCAATTATATTTGTCAACGTAAGTCTCAGCTTGTGTTGGGGATGTTAACAATGCACTCACCGACAATTTCATTGGAATGCTTGATTCAATTACATGGAGGGAATTTCCAGTGAGAATTTTCTCACGAAAAGCATCCTCACGAAAGAGGCTTCCGGTTGTTTCAGGGAATACATTGGAGAGACTGGAGTTCCGGCACTTCATTGAAGTCTTGCCTTTGCACTTTTCATAATACATATTTATAAGCATCGGTCGGAGGGAGGAACGTCAGCTATCACCTAGGTGAAGCATTTCACATCGCGCAATCCTTCAGAAAACTAAAAAATATGAAGAGAATTTCATGACCTCAATGAATGAGAAAAGTTGATTAAGTTGGCAGCCTAAAATGAGGTAGTTGAACGAAAGGTTCTTTTAGTATCTATTCCCGATCGTGAGAGGCTTTGAGAGTCCGTATTAAATAACACCATTCCGGGGCTGTGTGAGCTCTACTTGAATCAGCTTCCTTACTGAGTGTAAAGGATGAGCGGTCATTTTCAAGACATTTGCGTAAGATCTCTTCGATCCCAAACCCACTGTGGTTATTGCAGAATTCTGACATTCAAAGTAGGCCTTTGCACTTGAGCCACGATTACTGGAAATGAAAGTCCCGCCAAATCGAATCCTTGTTGCTTACAAATCTGCTAGATAAAGATATCTCTTGAAGATCCGCTCTGAGCTCGGTTGCTTACTTCTTTAACAGGTTCCCATCCATAACCGATACCTATTAACTTTCAAGGCTCGGATTGGGCAAGTTTTTTTGCGAGTGACGTAGCTATACCACACCTGCACCTGACCGATGCTCATTTTAGCGAATCTGGATAGGTCTGGAATCTGGAAAGGTTCTTGAGGCTTTTGGTTAGAACTCGCGTCCACCGGCAACCATGCACCCCGCGTTGCGGAATCTGCTGTCTCGCTTCCCGGAAGGCTTTCTGCTCCCCGTTCTCATTTCTCGCCACAGCGCCCAATGTCTTTTGTCTTGAATTTCTTAACGTTCCGAGAATAGTACCGTTTAGTGCTTTTCAGCGATTGCTTTCTCAGTTTGCGTGAGCGCTCAACCAATTGAAATCCATGTATCAGCAGTATCTCTTGTCCAAACCTCACATTTACCGTGTTTATGCTATCACGAAATGGGTCTTCCGAAGCAGTGGTCGGAATCTTGATTTTCGCTCTCTTTGAGCCCGAGTATTTCCGAATGCTATCTGATAGTTGGAAACCAAAGTTAGAGGGTAGTTGCGAAAGTTCACTCGCTAATACCTAGTATTCCGCTGCCGAAAGAGATTGCAGGTAGGAAGATCACCTTTCAAAAAAGCGTCGTTCATTGTTTCGTTTACGACATTGACAAAACCGTTATTGATGCAGGTCGAAGAGCACCTCACATACGATTCATGTTACTTTACACATTATTCTTCAATGGAGTATTTCTAGTACGGTGATTCAGTGGCAAAAGTCGCCGCTTGCCATATGCACATCTAGGGATCGAACCAAATTTCAACCCCTTCTCGTACAGAACTTCTGTCCTTCTGGAGATGAATGAATACCACCATAATTGCCCTTGAACGCGTAAATGGGCTAGACCACTTTCTAGTGGGTACAGGTCTGAATAGAAATTGTAAGCGCGGCCACCTCCAAACAGATTGATTTACACCGTATAAATCGTTATTTTTTGTACTTTTTAATTCCCTACCTTGTTCTTCTTTGAATCTCTGTACATTTCACATCACACTGCATACGCTGTGTTCCTTTTACACAGAAAATTCTAAAGTTCGCCTTTTTTGCTGCTCCATCTCTTTCATCTCTACTTCATTTCAACCCTCTCTAATAGTCCAGTCTTTGAAGAAAAAGGTTCATTCAGATTATATCATGCCATTATTCATTTGATCGAGCTACTAGTATGGGGATGTGACGAAAATGATGGTGCGCATTTCATCTTTCCGTTTTCAGTGGTTATATTATATGTATGTATTCAAGGAAGAATAGAATAATTGCCGTTCAAGTGTTCTTTTTTCAGCACTTTTTTGAACCTATTTCAAATTTGTTAGTATCTGAGTGTCTTTTATGATCTTCCTGTTCGATAAATTCTAACACATTTCACATTTCCGTATTCCGGTGGATCAATGAATTTTCCTTTGCGATTATCGAATTTGGTAGAGTCCTGTTCGGGTCCAACATTATTTCATGCTTACCAGAAATGCTAGCTTTCTTAGCTTTTCAGATGTTCAATGTCTTGGCGTGAACAATCGTCTCGAGAATTCGATCCACATGGAGGCCGAAACGCTTTTCGCAACGACGACACTCTGCAGTCTACTTCTGGTGAGTGCTAATCCCAGGCTCTCTCCTTCTAAAACGTCCATTTTCACTTCCACATTGAGTTTCGAAGCCGCTCTCTTCACAGGGAAAGTATGAAAATTTCATGCTTCTTTTTTCTGGGTGCCAGCTCGGACGGTTACGTGAGAACTTGAACATTGGTGGAATTGCTCGAAGAGAGGTACCCGACAGGAGGCCTGCAGTGCGACGAGGTGGCAGAAACGCAGAGTCGCAGCGCGCACTGTGTCGATTTAGCGTCAGGTTAGATCAAGTGGTCTCATATCGCACAGCACGCGCTACGAATCCTCCTATGACCCACCTGCGTCTCTGACATCTCACCGCGCAATGGGCTTTCTGTCGGGTACCACTCGAACAGTGGTGGAGTGGTGACCTAGCAGTGGCCCTCACCTCCATTCGGAGTTTGTCATGCGCTTTCATGAGGAACTCTGGAACCAAAGTGAAAATCGCTCGAAAAAATGGCAATGGCTTGTCGAGGGTTTTCGCCTGTTCTTTCGCGCTCTCCTGCGCGGACATTCACTCTCGCAACCCACGAGCCGTCTGTGTCTCTCCGCATACCCTAACTCTCGCCACCACTCTCGCACAGCAGGGAGTCATGGTCAAGGAATTCCTCGGCCGTTATTTACCCTGCTTGGGACTGCAATCAAGCATCAATCGCACTTCCCACAGGATATCTCTTACGCGAGATCTCTCTAGCGCTGGCCTCGATAAAAAATCAGTGTCATATGGGCTTTTTGATGCTTCTGTGCTGACGCCGCGTGATGCCACATGCTGTTATGCAGTTATGACCCCACCCTCCTCAGGTGGTGTGCAGGAGGTGTTCTCTTGCTCAGCACTCAAAGGCAGAATTCACGATGAATAAGCAACCCATTCCAAATTAAGTTAGGGATGGTGTGTGATAACAGAAAGAAGGGAAAACCATGAAAATGGTCCAGAAACCGAGAAATGGGACCCTTTTTTTTCGCCTTGATCTCGGCATTGATGCGACTCCAATCGTGGTGCCCTCTTCAGTAGAAAGCTCTCTCTGCTCTTCGCTCTAATCACTCGCTGCGGATAGATTTGCGGCGATGACTGATTATCGATGGGCGTGGATCGCCAAGTGCGCCAAGGGTGAGCCATGCTAGGTCGCCGAGATCAAATCTTCCGCTCCCGATTGCGTGTCAGTCCGCACCCTCAGGAGGTCAGCCTGTCTGCTCTCTGATCAATTTTCCCCTTTTCTCGACCTTGGTCTTTTTTTCGTGGAATCCTCCTTCAATGTTCTTGAAACAGAGTAGTTGTTTAAAGATGGTGAGGAATTCGATTTGTTTGCTTTGGTTGCTGGTTATGGTGGTTGATGGATTTCTAGGAGCGGTTTTTTTAATCAGGTAGAGGCAGAGATTCGCGTGCAGCAGCGTTTTTGGCCAAACTCCGTTCTCTAACGAACGTCACATGAGCCCCAGTCAATACTTTTGCGCCAGAGAATGGCTGCACTTCGTATACCGGAAGCCGGCCAATTTTTCTAAAACTAAAGCACTTTAAGCCATTGTAGTCAGCAGGGCAACTTGGGAATTTCCCGTTTCCAAATGGATTTTCTTGGTGCAGCTGAAGTCCATTTCTCTCTTTTAGCACTATTGCTCAGCGTTTCCATTCAATCCTAAGGTTTCAGTAGTATCTCCTGGAGTGAAAAACGCTTACAAACCACTTCTCCTCCCTCTTCGTGCTGGGCCGCTCCAACAGCGTGTGCATTTTGGAACATTTATTGAATTCATGTTCTGCCGTCTTCTTTTTGACGCCCATTCGCCGAGTAGCTTCTGCCTACGCCTTTTTCAAAGGCGGCTCTTGGACCCATTTCCTCACTTTTCTCACTACTGCATTGTTACATAACCAAAATGCAAGTCCATTCCCCTGAAAATGTGTATGTGGTAGAGAAGTTCGTTCTATATAACTATACACCTTGGTGAATAGACAGCTTCGGCTCGTTTAGACTCTTTTACTTTACTTTTTTTCCATTTTTTCTTTTCTTTTTTCTTTCCATTTTTCTCTTTTTATGCTTTTTTTCTATGCGGAACATTCATAACTTTCCGATCGATAAATCCATGTCAAAGTTCGTGTTATCCGTCATAATCCTCCTATTTCGGATCCACGATGGGGGAATCTAAACTGCTCTGAAATGCCGAAATCCAAAATTGTGACTTGAATGAATTTGGCCAAGTGCCAATTTTAAGCATTTTTCGTTTTGAATCGAGTGAGACTAAGTTGTTTTCATTGTTGCTTGAAAATTGTTTTTCTCTCTTGAGCGGGAAGCAAACCGGAAACGGATTTGCCGTTGGGTTCCATCTATCAGGAACTTCTCACAACCCTGAAAGCGAACAGAACTTAGGGACCCGAATGGGGTCGGAGACCTACAGACGGCATATCAAATAAAGTTAGAAGTTTTGCTGTGAACCGGCAATGGCGCTAAATTTTTCCTGGAAAAGCTCTCCAGGGAAAATCTTTTCTTTTATCCTACATCTCCTCCATTGAAAAAACAGGTCAAAATTTGCGATAAATTGAGCGTTAATCTGATATCTAGAAACCTTTTTGGCTTTCCAACATTGCGGAACCACCATAACGAATGGAACTGCTCAAAGAATCTTGAATTTCATCGAGCGCTGGTAGTGTGGACTAAGTTTGCGCTCCCCACGTACTTTAATCATTGATGACATCTGCTTACTTTTTCCATTCTTTTCTTTTCTGAACTGAACTGCAGAAGCAGGGTGTCCTTCCTCTTTGTCGACCTGCGTCTTAGGGCAAGTGCAAGACGACTTTGGTCCGCGATTTATCTCCTTTCCAGGGGTGTGTGGCGTTTGTCCTCCTGGGGTCAGGCCGCCGCCGCACGCGGCGATCGGGCTCGCCGCGTGTACGGCGATTTCGCGATTTGGAGGTTTTTTCGCTGCCATTGGGAAGAAACGGGTCAGTCATATCAAATGCAGGTCACAAACAGCGCCTATGCCAAGAAAAGTTTGGCATGAAGAGGTCAGTCAAATTAACTACAGGTCACTCAAAGAGCCAAAAATGAGTTGAAGATGGCTAGATCCACACAGTTCCAACCGCTAGTCAATCCTCTATTGAGATTGTGCTTGCGAAGCGTCACATCGCCTTCGATGCATCAATCGCCGCGCGCGGCGAGTGCCATCGCCGCGTGCGACGGCGCGGCGGCGGCCTCAGGAGGACAAACGCCCGTCTCCCCCTTTCCAGCACCTGAGGGTCGCGAACGTAGCCTCGCCCGTGACTGTCTAGACATGTTCCAGTGAGAGAGGACCCTCGGTGAAGGAGATACTCGATGAAGGAGAAGCGGCTGATACGTGAGACTCCATGGCGGAGGACAAGCCCCCTACATTGGCTCAGAATATTGTGCGATTTTCCGGGTTATTGGCAGTTGTTTTGATTTCTTTCATTGCTGGGGATCAGCTATCACAACCGCGTTCATTTCCAAACGTAATTGTGCCCACTTGAAGCAACAGCCCCAGCAGGGTGGGGGTGGAGGAAGTCGGTTGCATCCTCTCTTCCGATTCTGACCACACCCACTTCGAAGCTGATCAGCCCTTAGTCAAGAAGTGTGACTGAACACCTTAGAAACAGCTTCGAAGTGATCGTGGTTGGAATCGGCCGAGTGGATTGCATCCTATTCCGACCACGCCAACCCTGATGGAACTGTTGCTTTAATAAACAGCAGACAGCCAATTCGCAAAAATGCACTCATGAATGAACACCATGCGCACCTACTTATCTACGCCACCCACAGGCGCGCACGCGTTCACGCCTGCGTCTTTACTGTCCCCCTTTCTCTCTCGTCTTCAGGTTTTCTTGCTTACTTCAACGTTATTTTTCGCACCGTCAACCTCGACCTGTCTCGTAAAATTACTGTCACCTTGAAAATGATGTCGTCACTTTCAACATAATGTTGATTTTTTTTATCTTTCTTGCGGTTCATATTGTATCTATGTCTTCATTTTCGACGGCAATAGCCCCATCTGGGTGGTTGCAGAATCTACCTTGTTGAGCCTTATATTTCGCATAAAGCACAGTTATCCACCATTTTCTGAAGAATCTTCAGCGTCGAAGTTGAAGGAAAGAAAATTGGTTTCCACGAACGTTATATTAGGTTGTTCGGAAAGTAATGCGGGTTTTGGCATATCCTGCTTGTCTTAAATATTTTGGCGCGAAAACATTCAATTTTAGCTGAACTGCTACACGTTCTTGGTAAGCTTGTTTCATGTACTTTTCATAGGTAACATTGGGTTCTGATACATCTTGCACTTCTGGATACTTTTTCAGGTTTGAAAAGAAGATGTCGAAGCAGCAATTTAGGGTGATTTACTTCTACGAGTTCAAACTTGGGCGCAGTGCTGCACAAACAACTCGAAATATCAACGAAGTGTGGGGCGAGGGAAGTGTAAGTAGTAGCACAGTAGAACGTTGGTTCCAGAAGTTTCGTCGAGGAGACTTTGATCTTGAAGATGAGCCACGTGGAGGACGTCCCGCCGAGATTGACGACGATGATTTAAAAACACTGGTAAAAGAAAATCCTCGTACAACTGTACGAGAGATAGCAGCAGGATACGGCGTTAGCACATCCACAGTTTTGGAACATTTGAAGAAGATTGGCAAGGTGAAAAAGCTGGACAAGTGGGTACCCCACGCATTGACGGAAGAGCAGCAGAATCGTCGCTTCGAGATTTCTTCTTCGCTCATTTTGCGTAACCGAAAGGATCCGTTTCTAGACCGAATTGTGACCTGTGACGAAAAGTGGATCTTCTACGACAATAGGAAGCGAAGTGGTCAGTGGTTGGACCGCGATGAAGCACCGAAACATTTTCCAAAGCCGGAGTTACACCAGAGGAAGACCATGCTTACCGTTTGGTGGTCCTCCGCTGGACTGATCCACCACAGCTTCCTGAAAAGGGGTGAATCCATTACAGCGGCAACGTATGTCCATCATATCGAGGAGATGCACCGCAAACTCCAAGATCTGCGTCCAGCATTGGTGAACCGAACAGGACCGGCCCTACTCCACGACAATGCCCGACCACATGTTGCACGTCAAGCATTGCAAAAATTGAGCGAGCTGGGTTACGAGACTTTGCCTCACCCACCGTACTCGCCCGACCTTTCCCCTACTGATTTCCACTTTTTCAAGCATCTGGATAGTTTCTTGCGGGGTAAATGTTT